>VYZP01009764.1:124588-190138 GCA_013400635.1 Hypocryptadius cinnamomeus
CGCAGGTGCGGGGCGGAGCGGCCCGGCCCGCCCTGTGGGCGGGAGCGGGCGCGGTCGGCGCTGCGGGGCTGGGCCGGGCTGGGCTCGGTCAGCCCGCGGAGGCAGAGCCCCTTTGTCCGTCCCGGGCTGGTCCCCGCCGGCGCTCCCGCGTCCCGCTCTGCAGCCCCGCCGCGCCGCCTCCCGCTCCGCACGTAAGGGATGAGCCGTCTGTCCTCCTGCCTTCCTTCTGTGCTTTCCCCTCGCTCTCGGGCTGTGGTTTCCCTGCAGTCAGGTGTCGGGGAATATCCCTGCATCGCCCGCCTCGATCAGATAGGAATTGGATCCCACCAACCCGCCTGAAATCTGATTTCTGTTCATTCGCGATTCCTGTGCTGTCGGGGACCCGGTAAAGGGCAGTCCTGGGGGAGGATTCTGCTGAAAAGTATAAGATTCAGGGATGGTTGTAATATAAAACTTGGGTTGGTTTTGGTTTTCTTTTTCTTTCCTTTATCGAGGCAAATATTAATATCAACGAAAAATTAAAACCAAGAACTTTTGAAACTAATTTAGCTACTTTGACATTGCACTAGTCGAGTAAATAAATGGTGATTAGTTACTGTGAAGGGTATGTGAGCGCCGACTTTGTGACATCTGCTGCATCTCCATTCAGGGATATTTCTTGCTGTTTCCTAGAATTACCCCAGAGGCGGGTGCGATGTGGTGGTCAAACTCTAAGCAGAGCCCGGGTGGGACTCTTGTAAAGCCTTGGGAAGGCTGTGCCAAAGACCTGTCCTTGGCTCATCCGTGCAGAGCCCAGCACGGGGCGCTCAGGACAGGCTGGTGGCTGTGTGTGACGCCGCTTCGGGGCGGTGAGCAGGGCTCTGGCACGGCGGGCTTGTCTCCGTGGGCAGTTTGCATGGAGAAAACAGTACCACTGTTCTCCTGTGCTGTGGTACTGCCTGCCCAGACCAGCCTGCCCCGGCTGAGGGCCTTGAGGAGGCCGCCCTGTGCGCCGGGAGCTCCTGTGAACTTTGCCCTGAGCTGACACGGAGGCCGCAGCTTGGGCTGAGTCAGGAGCATCCCGCTGCCCTTCCCTCGGGTGGGTGTTGGCAGGGTGGCAGGCTTCAGGCTGAGGGCTGCTGCTGCTGTTTCCTTCCGTGTTCCTGTCACCATTGCCTTTTTCTGGTCTGCGGTGTGAAACAGCACAGGTATGGCTTTGCAGACTCTGTCCTTTGAGTCCATGTTAGCACAGAGTGAGTCAAAAAAGGAGTTTTACCTCGCTGTGAACAGCAGCAGGGAATAAGTCAGTGGCTGAGTGGTGTGTAGGGTGGGCATGAGCCAGTGTGCTGCTGCTGTTCCCACAATGCTGAAGCTGCTCTGAAGGGGCTGTTCTGTATCTGAGTTTTATCAGGTGTATCACCAGGAGCTTCTGAAGGGGACTGGCTAGTGGAGCCACTGGAGCAGAGCTATACTATGTTGATGGATCCAAAGCATCTCAGATTTAGAGATCCCTACAGCTCCCTTCTGAGAAAGGAGGGAAAGAAGATGTCTCCAATCTTTGTCCAATTTATTGACTATTTGGAAACAGCAATACTTGATTATCGTTAGCTTCTGAGAACAGCACAGCATGTTTGGAAATCAAGAAGTGGAGCTTTGGAAGGTGTTTAGTCCATTGTCATGTGCTGGGATTGAATCATGTCTGTTGGGTATCAGATGTTAGATGTTTCAAAGCAGCTCTGTGTGACACTGTGCTGACTGAAAGCTTACAGAATATCCAGCTTTGCTGCAGATGAACCTTATACATTCATGTTGCTGTTACGAAGTAAGAATAAATAATGACAGTCTCTATAAAAAACCTTTGTCATGGTGCTGTGTCACTGTCCCTTTCTGTATGAAAAGGAAAACTGATTCTACTGAGTTTTCTTGCTAGGTCATGTTTCTCATTCTCTTGCTTTCTGTTTCTCTCTGCTATTCTGAGATGCTGTTGCATGTCTCAAGAGCTGTATCTCAGCAGCTCGTTTAGGTGCGGTTTGTTTGCTGGCTACATCTAGCTTTGTTAAGGGTATCATTGTGTGAGAGCTTTTGTAGTCATTTTCATGTGATTTTTAAATGCAGTTTAATCCTTCCTTATCTTTTGGTGTAATTCCACTGCCCCATATTGCATCAGGTTCTCCTTCATACAGGCGGTTCTTTGAGCCTTTATTCCCAAGGTTCTTTGAGCCTTTATTCAACTGTATTTTGATGATTTCAGACAGTTTCCCCAACTTTTTCCCAACTCTCTTTAGAGTATTTCTGATGCTTATTGCCAACAAGCTTGGTGTCAATTGAAAGTTTTATGAATAAGCTACTTACTGATCAAAATCATGGGGAAAATAATGGAACAGAAAGGAAAAACTTTGTGCAGCCTATTTGAGATATACTCCTGGATTACAGATAGTGCTGCTCCCTAAGAGCCATCTTTAAAGAAGTTAAAATTTAAACTTCATACTTCATAGTAACTGAACTACTTCCTCAGGTGACTTAGAATAGAGAGATCTTGGTGACAGTTTAAAATATACATATACTTGCTCAGGATTATTTCCTTGAGCTTTGTATGTGGATCTGTAAGATGATTTGGAATGTGAGCAGTAGTGAAAAAAGGGTTAATTAAACTATTATGAGTGCAGCACATTTGGTACTGGGGACTCATTACCAAGGCATGATCTCCATCCACCTTGTGTGTCAATTTTGTTACAGAGAGATTTCCTTCTTCAATATTTGAGTAATGATCCCAATAATACTTACACCTGATTTCTTCATACCCTCTCAAAATGTCCAGCACCTTCAAACCAAATGGTCATATCCTGTTTCATTCTTTTTGTCTTTCCCAAACAGGTGTAGCATCCAAAACCACCTTCCCTTCAGGCTGAGATGGGATCAGTCTGGTGGCTGCTGCTCTGCATCCCCATGCTGTCACCCACATTTGCTGGGGGTGTGATCCGAGTTTATTACCTGGGGATCCACGAGGTGAACTGGAACTATGCTCCAACGGGGAGGAATGTGCTTGCTAACCAGAGTATTGCACGTAACAGGTACGTTCCCTTCGAGCAGAATTCAGTCTGGGGCTGGCTTTGAGCTGTCCTTTGATGTGTAATTTAATGCAAGTGTTGTGGGGCATCTGAGCAAGCAAGAGACACACTCCCGTAGATTCTGATCTTTATGAGCTTAATGTTTAACTTGTTTTATGCTCCTGTGGTAAAACCTGTGTCAGTGGGAAGAGGGATGGTTAGTCTGGAGAGTCCAGAGCCCATACACTAGAGAGAAGTGTATGGAAAACAAACACGGAACAGAAAATGGAGCAGATGCAGAACAGACTGTTCTAAAATCACCCAGATTTTGCAATGCTCTACTCTGGAGTTTCATTTTGCGTAGTTCCAGCTGGTGATCAGCTTGTTTATCCTGAAGCATGATGACTTTTCATCTTTATATAAATGACTTCACAGAGACAGCTTGTTTTTGTTGCAGTGGAATTTCGAGCCTTAGACTTAATGGGACTTCCTGCGTGGGATTTTAGGGGCTGTTTGAAAAACATTTTTGTTTCTCTTGCAAAAGTAAATCTGGAAACTGCAATAATTGGTTTGAGTTACTACACAAACAGTGTTTTGGGTTTAGCTTTCAAAACATCAAGCCTTTTTCTTTGGCTGGTGTTGTTTTGTGTGCATGGTTTGTTTTGTTTTGTGAAGGTTTCCATATTATTTTAAAGGCATTTGTACTTTTTTTCCTTGCTCTCATTTTCTGTGGCAAATAGCTGGTTTTTTTTTATCTCAGTCCTTTACCCCTCCAAAATAACTAACACTCAGGTTCAGACACCTCCTTCAGAAACAGCACAACAGGAACAGGAAGGGTGCACAGAAACATCAAGGTCTGTCAGTTTAGCATGGAAAAGTCTCTGTTCTCTGGAGATGCTGTGTAGATGTAAATAAGTTCACAGGAGACACCCCAAAATTCAGGGTTAATAAAGATGTTACCACTGACTCAATGGTGAAGTGGTGATGAATGCAGTGGATTTTGTTTGGTTTCTCTCATAATACATGAAGAGAAGGAAATTAAATTCAGGGCCATTGAACTTAAAAGCAATTTAAAAACTCTTGTCACTGCAAACAATTAGCTAATGGGACCTATTTGTACAATGATTGCAGAAATGAAACTGGCAACTAGAAAGGGATGAGATGTTGATATGATTGATAGAAGTAACAAATTATTTCAAGGAGGTTTTTTTTTTCGTTGGGAAGAACTGGACTGTGTGGAGAAAGAGGCACATCTGTAAAACATCTTAAACTCTTCGGTGATAATGGCTGCAGGGATGACTTGGCAAAGTGCTGAACTCTGGATTGTATAGCCAGAGCCAAGCCCTGCCTGTTTTTGGATGATGAGGCCAATGTTTACTATTTGGACCTCTGCTGTTCGTTCTCTGAGATGTGCATTAGGATTTACCTCCCCTCCAGGGCTGCTCTTGCTGTGGGTGATCAATCCAAAGGGGGAAGTGAGGGGAGTGACCTTATCTCTCATTTAGGCTGGTTTCAGTAATACCTGGACTGTGATTCATCTCTTATCTATTAAGAATTACCCCTAATGAGCAAATATGCTTATGAGTTAAACTTTAGTACCTGTATGAGGTTTTAACTCTGGAAGCTGGTTATGTGCTGGGTATGTACCTGCTTGACTCGTCTGCCACTCTGGAAGGAATTTGGAAACTGTTAAGTAGAAAATCGTCTTTCAGACTTCAAATTTTGGCCAGAGAACTCAGGACTCCACTGTATCTGCCTTGTGATTTAGCTGGAAATGCCACACAGGAATCAAAGTGAGTTTTGAAGAGCCCAGTGAAGGCTGAAGGAGGCATGGGAAGGGTTCTCCCTGCGACACTCGCATGGGATTGTCTGCAAAGCACTGTCCTTCCCATTTCTTGTTTGCAGGGTACAGTTCAGGGAGCACTTTGTGTCTGTTGGTGAAGAGCTGCGGTTGAGGTTGTGGCCATGCATGGGTGGCTTAGAGCATCCCAGGGTCCTCTAATGCCAAAGCTTTCAGCTGTACCCCGGAAAGTGGAGTGTCACCAGCACTCTGCTGCAGTACTGACCAGCTGTTGTGTATAATGATGACTCATAGTGCCTTTCCCTTTGAATTCAACAGCCAGGCCTCAGAATTCCTGCAGTCTGGGAAAGACAGGGTGGGAAGCACCTACAAGAAATCTGTCTATAAGCAATACACGGACTCCACGTACACCACTGAGATCCCCAAACCTGTCTGGCTGGGGTTCCTCGGGCCTGTCATCCGAGCAGAAGTGGGGGATACCATTCAAGTACACCTAAAAAATTTTGCTACTCGACCGTATACAATCCATCCTCATGGTGTTTTCTACAAAAAGGATTCTGAAGGTAAATGAGCTACTGCCATCATGGAGACTTTTCTCACTGGGAACTTAGGAGTATGCATGGAGGAGAACTGTTCATAAAGCCTCAGCTGGAAAGCAACTGCATTTGGGTGTTTGGTGTTGGGTTAGCAGGGTCATGGGGCTGGTGTCCTGACCTGGGCTCAGGTTTTCTGATTTTAGAACCTCCAAAACACTGATCAACTCTAGAGATTGTAGAGAGACTGACTGTGGGGGCACAGTGCAGAATTGAAGGCTAAGCAGCACTAGGCAGGATGGAAATAATCCTGCTGACTGTGTGCTGACCTGTTTACTGGGCAAGTTGCCTTACAGTGGCTCTGTGCCTCAGTGCCTCTTTGAGGAAGTGATGATTAAACACTATTTCAGCCTTGGGATGGTGAGTCTGAGCTCAGTATAAGGTTACATGTGTGGGCATCTTGGCTCTTCTTGAATGGATGTTGTGATTGCTCAATTGTTCTAGGATCCCTGTATCCTGATATGTCCCCCCAGGATCAGAAGAAGGATGATGCTGTTTTCCCAGGAAGGAATTACACCTATACTTGGACTGTCCCTGAAGATCACAGTCCAACTGATGATGACCCAAACTGCTTGACCTGGATCTACCACTCTCATATTGATGCACCAAGGGACATTGCATCTGGATTAATTGGGCCTTTACTTACATGTAAAACGGGTAAAAACACCACGAGAAAACGGCTGAGGCCTGCAGTTCCATAATGTAAAGGTCTTGTGGTGACATAAATAGGGATAGGATGTGAAGATACTCTGGTGTGCAGCTCCCAGCTTCAGGGGGAAATGCAGCTTGGTTAGAGAGGACAGTACCTGGGCTCGGGCTGGATTCTGGTCATTGCATTGTCATTATCCCATAGTGGTTGGGCAGGTGAGCTTGCAGGCCTCTTGATCCAAGAGAGCTGCTTGAATCCACGTTAAAAGCAAAGCTCTTGTCCAAGATCTAGTTTGTGTATGAATATCATGGTGACTGGTTGGTTCCAGCAGGAATAAGAAGACTGAAGGTGTAGTTGAGATGTGCAGTGGCAGAGCTGCTTGGGAGAGAGAGCTGTGTTCGCAGGGGTGTATTGGAAAAGGGTGAGCTTGCTGCTCTGTGGTGAGCTGTGAGGATGGTGGGAAAGCATCTGTCTCCAACTCATGTGACAAGACTTTCTCTGCTGCTGTGGTTCTAATCTCTTGCCTGATGTGTGATTTTCTGCATGAGTGATTTTCTGCATTCCTTCCTCTCTCCTTTCACCTCAGGAACGCTGACTGGCAGCTCTCAAAGACGCTGGGATGTGGATGTTGATTTTTTTCTGATGTTCAGTGTGGTGGATGAGAACCTGAGCTGGTACCTGGATGAGAACATTGCATCATTCTGCACAGATCCTGGCTCTGTGGACAAAGAAGACGAGGAATTTCAGGAGAGCAACAAAATGCATGGTCAGTGTCTCTTCTCTGAGGCCACCATGTCTGCCAAAACACTCAGGAGTGTCAGAGCTCCAGGATCTGCTCTGAGGTCATGTGCTTAGCAAATAATATCTCAGGGACAGGGCAATGACTCCAGAAAATTGAAGTATTGTTTTGGTTTTATCTTTGGCTTGAGTGAGCTTTCATACCCTTTGTTTTAGGAATGAGCTGTGGAGCTGGGCTCTCCAAAGCAGAAGAGGAGGAGGAGTTCTGGTTAGGTCCATCCTCCTATTGTGTCTGTGCTGTCACCCGCTGGCAAGAGCTCTGAAGGCCCCTTTTCTGCTCTCTAATTTTGGCTTGCTTGTTTTTGCAGCTATTAATGGTTATGTGTTTGGCAACCTCCCTGAGCTGAAGATGTGTGCTGGGGATTCTGTTTCATGGTACCTCTTTGGGATGGGCAATGAAATTGATGTTCACACAGCCTACTTCCATGGAGAGACACTAAAAATCCGGGGCCACAGGACAGACGTGGCCAACCTCTTCCCAGCCACTTTTGTTACAGCAGATATGATCCCCAGGAACCCTGGGAGATGGCTGCTGAGCTGCCAGGTCAATGATCACATACAAGGTAAGGCAGAGGGTGGAATATGTCGTGGACTGTGTGTCCTCTGGTTTTGATGTACAGTGTGGTAGGGAACAGTGTCTTGGGCGTGGAAAAATGTCCCTACATGAGTGGGTGATGCCTTGCCTTGTAAAATTGGAGTGGGCTGGTTACTAATGTGCAGGGCAGCTTTGGTGGGGGTGACTTGTACCCATGGTGTGATGTTTGATGTTGGTACAGCTGAAAGCTGAGATGAGGCAGTGCCTTAAGAGCTCTGGTCCCTGTAAGAGGCACTTGCATGATAGATCTGAGGACAGCAGAACACTCTAGTCACTCTTGGTCCATACTTCATAGCATCCAATATCTAAGGTTGGAAGTTGTGCTCACAGAACTCCTTGCTGTGGAGTTACTCACCTTCTCCCATCCATGTGCCTTTTGGGACGGCAGAGGGGAGGTGGGACTGCCCATCAGGCTGGCTGGAGGGGCTAAGTGAGTGTCCACCTTCGTGTCTTGGGCAGCTGGGATGGGGGCACTCTATGAAGTCCGGCCCTGCTCTCGGCAAGCTGCGGCCCCCAGCCTGGGAGGGCGAGTTCGGAGATACTTCATTGCTGCCAAGGAGGTGCAGTGGGACTACGGCCCCTCGGCGCTCGACCAGCTCACTGGGAAGCAGCTCACTGACTCAGACAGGTGAGTGAGAGGCTGCTGGGCTTGGGCAGGGTTTGGGGAGTCTGGCCTGCATCAGGAATGCTGCTCAGGAAAATGTGGAATTTCTTTCTTTTCAAAATATGTGCCTGCCACTCACATGGGGTGCATTTCCTGGGAAGGCAAATCAGCCCATCTAGAAAAGGAGGCTGCTGTAGCTGGACTGCACTGAGAGCAGTACAGGTACCTTGGAGCCTTCCCATGAGAGTGCTGTGTGGCACAGCTGTACCCACAAGCAGCAGAAATCCCAGCAGATTTTTGCTCACAAATGTGAGCCGCCACATTTGTCTCTAGGCTTCATTTCTGCTTGCTGTGCCTAACCTAGGAACATATTGATTTATCTGAGAAATGATTCAAAATGCCCCTGGTGCAGCAGACACAGGGTGGCATTGCTGGCCTGCAGTTGGGCCTCAGGCTGATGTTGCTGCAGGATGCAATTTCTAGGAAATCAGATGCCAGCACTTGGGTGGCAGCCCTCCATCCCATGGTCAGGTGACTGGAGTAGCAGTTGAGAGACTTCCCTTTCAGTCTTTGGCTAACTGAAAGAGAGATTCTTCTCCTTCCACAGAGATGACGTCCCTTCCCTTGTAATCTGCAGGAGAGGATGTACCTTATTCAGATGGAGAAGAGGAAATGTAGAGTAGTTAATTATTTACCCAATGCCATGCAGCAAGCCTTGCAGACCTTAGACCTGTGAGCTGGCCTTGTAACTGCACTGCCTCTCCTGCAAGGCTTGTTATATTTGGTGAGGGTGGTAGTGGAGGAAATAAATACCTTTACAACTGTTTATTTTAGTTGGGCTTGGGGTTGTCCCCAGCTTCTGAAGAGGTTGGAGTTCTAGCACTGCCTTCCCACTGACTGCACTGCAGTTTTGTTCATTCCTTCACAGATCTTGTGTAGTGATGCTGATCACACCTGGCACATTCACCTGGGATAGGGCTTTGTGCTACAGGTGCTCCCTGAACACACACAGAGGTGGATGAGTCTGTAAGGGCAAAAAAAGCTTTGCAAAGTCAAAGCTGTGCTTGTTCCAAACTAGAGATGCTGTCCTTGTCTGAAATACTGCTTGATTTGGAGATGCTGATGGCCTTGCCAGTGGGAGAAGGGGAACAGGGCTCGTTTTTCTGTGACATGACCTGACATTTGCTTTTTGCATTTAGTCCTGCTGAGCAGTATTTCAAGCGTAGCCTCCACCGCATTGGGGGTGTCTACTGGAAGGCAAAGTATGTGGAATACACTGATGAGAGCTTTCGTGAGGAAAAGCAGCAATCAGAAGAAGAGAAACACCTTGGAATACTTGGTGAGAATCATCCAGGAACACAAATCCTCTGTCAGAGTCTGTGAGAAGGGTGCTGATGCTGGGAGTGCCAGGTGGCTGTACCTGCCTGCTCATTTTGGGGGGCAGGGAGGGGCACAAGAAGTGCTTCACAACAGTCACATCTGAACAGGCCAAGGTGCAGGGTGGTAGAATGGACAGAATCACTTCAGGGATCGTTCTGAAGGTGTTCTAGAGGTAAGAGTGAGTGATACAGTATGGTATATGTGACTAGAGCTAAACAGATCACAACAATAGCTCCTGGTTATGTGTTTTTGACTGAGCCCCCTTCAAGGCATGCTGCAAATCCTGTGTTCTCACAGAGAGCTTTCTCTCCTGAATGGGTGCTTGGGGTCAGGCATGGTGAAGGCTCGTGGCTCCTCTCTGGTTGGCTGGGTCATGGGCTTACAGACTCTGGTGGGCTTGGAGCATCTCACACCTCTGAGGCACATGTTTTGGGTGGCTGAGGGGGCCTTACATAGGTGGGGGAGAGACATGGGCCTATCCTGAGGGCATTCCAGCACATTTAGCTGTTCTGTTACTTCCCTATATGAAGGTGTGATGCCTCTCGGAGTTCTCCTGTGGACCCAAACTGCTTTCAGACAATCCTTGCCAGCCCTTGCTCCCATTGAGTTCCCTTCAGCAGCAACATGGCCAGACAATCTGTTGCCTCTTATCTTTGGCCCTGCAGCTTGGAGGAAGGTGCCCTGTCTGCTTTGGTTTGCCTGATGGCCTGGGGAAATGCTCTGTTGCTGATGTGCTCTCCCTGCTATATTCTAGGTCCGGTGATCAAAGCTGAAGTTGGAGACACCATCCTGGTGACGTTTTTTAACAAAGCCTCGTGGCCCTTCAGCATCCAGCCACATGGAGTGTCCTATGGGAAGGCATCAGAAGGGATGTGGTACCATGATGGTTGGTGGATCCCTTTTCTTGAGTACCTCCCCATCACCCTTCAGAGGTGCAGGGTGTTTAGTTGACACGAGTCAAGTAAAGCCTGCTCTGAAAGTAGCTGCTGGGAAGGTGTAACTGAATTTGTGCAGAGACTCAGGAATAACCCTGTAATCCCTGTTTTAAAGGCCTGTCCCAGAGTGGGGTTTCTGTGGCACCACTGCACAACTTCACCTACCGCTGGACTGTGCCAAGGCACGTGGGGCCCACGTCCAGCGACCCTCCCTGCCTCACCTGGCTGTACAGCTCAGCTGCAAATCCTGTCAAAGACTCCAGCTCAGGCTTAGTGGGGCCTCTGCTCATCTGCAAGTCAGGCACTTTGGATGACAACAACAAGCAGGTAAAGGGGTTTTCCTGCCCTGTTCCTACCAGGTCTTTGCTTTCATGTAGAGAAAGGAAGCATCAGCAAAACATTAGGGAGCATATTAAAAATGAATGTGCAGTAGTGTGAGTCCAGGAGAGTCAAATCAAAGCCTTGTTGTTGGCCAAGTTAATGCTGGTACAGCTGGTACACAGGTCTTGCCTGGGAGAGGCCAGTAGTGTTCTGGGCTCTCAACAGCTGCCCTCAAAACAGTTCCTGAGCTCTGCTTTTAATTCACAGATAAACTTGGCTGAACAACTGTACCTTGGAACAGTTACCTTATCTCATGTCCTGAGGCCTGTGTAGCAGGCTGCTTTCAGAGAGGCATGTGGAATAGTCCTTGCAGTCCCAGAAACACTGAAAAGACATTTTTGCTTACAGGTGTTCTGCTTGGATGATACAATGCTTTGAGGTTTGGGTGAGCCTCATTTATTCTGCCAGAGAAGTTAATTTTCAAGCAGAGCTGGCTACAAAAAAGCATGTGAAAATCCATGTCAGTCCTATGCTTTTGACGGAGAGGTGAAACCTGACGGGCAGCCAAAACTTCCTCTTGAAATTTCACTCAGAAGTAGTCTATTCCTGGCAGTAAATGTAGGGAAGACAGTAAATTTATATCCCTGGGGAGGTACCAGACAGAGGAGCAGAGCCTTATTGTCAAAGACAGCAGATGGCAAATCAAACCCCAACTGCTGTCCTGCAGTGTGGCTTGGGGAGCAGTGACACACCTGGGGACTGCTGTCCTTAGAGCCTTCCTGGGGGAGCTCACAGTCAGTGGGGGCACCATGTGACTAAATCAGGAGTGCAGAAGAAATCAGTGTGCACCCAGGGTGGAAATGTGGATCTGCTGAGCAAAGAGGATTGGGAATACGTACAGCCCTTGAGGTGAAGGAGCTGTGATAAACATTGTAAGCATGTAAGCAAAAGAGACAGGCCTTTGTGAATGTAAGACAGGGAGAAATCACCTGGGGTGTCAATTCTGGCTCCACAATCTCAGGCAAGCCTTTAATGGATGCTTAATTGTGGAAGGTGCATGGCCACTCTGCTGTACCCATGTGCTGCAGCCTGGGAATTGCTCACCTTCTCAGCAGACTGGCTGCCTGTGTGCTGCTGGGGACAGTGACACTAGGGGGAGAGTCTGGACACCATCACAATGTTCTTTTAGTGGAGAAACACCATGCTTTGGAGTGCATTTCTTAGGAGAATTAACACTCTGAAGGATTTAGGGTAATTAAAGAATCCCCACTCCAGGCCTGTGATGGTAGGTAGGAGGGGTGTGGTGTGGTCATCAGCCTGCCTTGTGTCTGGGCTCTGGTCTTGGTCTGGTTTGGACAGACACCTTAGGTGCAGGGGAGGAAGGGGGCACTGACTTCATGGCCTTGGCTGAGTTTTGTGCAATCCAGTAATGCGAAATATCATGGAAAATGCACAAGTGGTGCCGTTTATGAAATAAAAGAGGAGTGTTCAACATGAGTAAAGGGACAGAGTCCTGTCCCTCAATAAGCCATGCTTTAAAATAAAGGGGGATACAAGACCCAAGCAAAAGAGATTTAACTCTAAGGATACTTAATTGTTGCATTTTAAAAGTTAACAACCATCATTGTAATTATAGAAAGGGATCGACAAAGAATTTTATCTTCTCTTCAACGTGTTTGATGAGAACCTCAGCTGGTATTTAAATGCCAACATAAAGTACTACTTGAGGATGGAAGAGACATCTGTGGAAAAGGATGATGACTTTGAGGAATCCAACAGGATGCATGGTATGGTTGGATGCTGCTCTCTGACAGCAGGGATGAACCTGCAAAGCACGGGCTGATGTTCACCTAAAGGCTGAGCTGGGGGCTGGAAGGGCTGTGTGGTGTTGGCCTGGAATCCAGCCAGGCTGGAGGCACCAGGAGAGACATGGACAAGCAGCACAGCTGTCTGGATAAGTGTGCTCTCAGTGTATCCAGGGGTGAATTACAGACAAGTTACCCTTCTGACTGGCAGGCCTGTCCTACAAGGTGTATACTCAAAATCTCCTGGCTGACACCTGCCTGCAGAGAGTTAATTGCTTTCTCCTTTCCAGCCATCAATGGACTTATGTTTGGTAACTTGCCTGGGCTGGACGTGTGTGAAGGAGACAAGGTGTCCTGGCACCTCCTGGGCTTGGGCAGCGAAGCGGACGTCCACAGAGCTGTGTTTCAGGGAAACACCATGCAGATCAACGGGATGCGAAGAGATTCAGCCAGTCTGTTCCCCCACACATTTGCCACTGCTTTCATGCAGCCTGATAACAGTGGTGAGTGCCTGCACAGCTGACTGGGCAGATGGAAGAGTCTCCCATTGTGGTATTTGCTCCCGTGGCAGATTCTTTAGTGTGGTATGAACTCTTACAGGGTGAGCTGTGCTACAGGTGCCTAATGTGTAAAAAAGGTTCCTGGGATGATGTATGTGTAGGACTTTGTCGTGCCATTCCTGCTTGATTTCTCCAATGACTCCTTTTAACCTTGGCCTGTGGCAACCAAGTTCTCTAAGCACCACAGAGATACACCAAGCACACACTCACACCAATCTCCTGGAATCTTCAAAAGAACTGATTTCCTTGTTCATCCTGCCTCCCTCAGGGACTTTTGAGATCTACTGCCAGACCAGCAATCACTACCAGTCTGGGATGAGGCAGCAGTACAGCGTTTCCCAGTGTGGAAGGACTGGCACTGCCCATCACTACAGGGGCGTGCGCACGTTCTACCTGGCGGCAGAGGAGCTGCTGTGGGACTACGCCCCCGACCGCAGCTGGGAGAGGGAGCGGCACAACCACTCTGCAGAGAGGTAGAGCCCACCTTCTGGGGAAGCCAGTGTCCCAGCAGACCCTGCTGGAGCCTGCTGGGTGTCTTGGCCACCCTGTGACCTGGTGTATATGCTGGTGGTGCTGCCGATGGGACCGCAGCCCTCCACGTCATTATGTTCTCCTTTGCAGCCCAAGCTGGCGCTGGGAAGCCCCTTCAGCTTCTGAACCCCCTGACACAAGTTAGTTGTTTGTTCCCCATGAAGTTTTGGTTTATCTCAGCACTTGTTTTGCATTTCTCAGCTATGCTGATGTGTTTCTGAGCAACGAGAATGGACTGCTCGGCTCCAGGTATAAGAAAGCAGTTTACAGGGAGTACACGGATGGCACTTTCCAAACCCCCAAGGCCAGGATGAGTGGTGACGAGCACCTAGGGCTACTGGGTAAGGATGTGTGCAGAGAGTTCACCTTCCTCTCACACAGAAATGGGACTAGGGCTCTAAAGCTGCAGTGGCTCACAGCTATAATCTGAAGGCTCACTGGATATTTAGGCATCTGCTGTGTCAGTACAGAGAAATTGGGTCTGTCTCCTACTCACATCTGCCACCTTGGAGGCAGCAGTTAGAAGAGTCCTTGTAGGACAGCCTGGGCTTTTCCACTTGCCTTTCCACCAGCGTTCTGTCATAGCTTGGGCAAAGCATGTTTCACAGCTGCATTTCTCTGACTATGGGACAGGAGCAACCACTGACTTCTGGAGAGGGATCTGAGAAATAGAGGGGAAAATCTGTAGCTGTGAGAAATGCTTCTGGGGCAAGAGCAGGCAGCCTTGGGAAGTGGAGGAGCATTTTGCACTGACTAGTGGAGGTCTGTGGAGACAGAACTCTGTGTTATGAACCCAAGGCTGTAAGTGGTATCAGGGCAGCCAGGCTGAGGCAGCATCTGCCGCTTGAAATAGGCTGCAGCTCTGATTTGTGACACTGTCAGGCTCAGTTGAACGTTACCACATTTTTTGAAACCTATAGCAAGGGGTGATCAACATGTAACATTTAGCATAGCAATATTCAGAAATCAAGCCTTAGCTGTGCTGGGACCAGTTAAGATGTGTAACCACCTTCATTGTCCTCATTGTGAAAATCAGTCTAGTTTCCTAAGACTTGGATTGGGACTAACATCCAATTCTCTTTTTGGGAGGTAGCGAAGAGGAAGGGGAACATCATAAATATTATAAGGTACTACTTCTGGGGAGAAGATGTTGAGAGAGGGGTGGGAATATCCCAGGAGATGTACTGATGGATTTTGCTGGTCTCAGAGTACACTCTTCCTGTCTCAAGGCCCTTTTCTGTGGGCGGAGGTGGGTGATATTCTCAACGTTGTGTTCAAGAACAACGCCTCGCGACCCTACTCCATCCATGCACACGGGGTGCTGGAGCAGCAGGCTGGACATCCCCAAGTGGCAAACCCTGGTAGGTCCTTGTCTCCAGCTGCATTCCTGTGTGAGCTCACATAGCTGATTTTATCCCAGAGCCAGACTGGTTTCCTTAAGCAGCCTCAGATGTCCTGGTTTTGCTACAGTAGAGTGCTGGAACTGGACAGTAACTGGTCTTTCAGGTCCAGCACAGTTTCAGTGATACCTTTTGGGTGGGGATGGCAGCCCTCTGGGACATGTGTAGGACATTCTTCTGTGTGCAGCCTTATGCCCCCCACACTGAGTGTTGTCCCTCTGTGGGAAGGGGAGGGTGATGGTAGGTGACAGCTCAGGCAGTCCTGGGGTGGGGGAGACTCTTCTTGAGGATGCATGAGCACAAAAGTATGGAAATAGTATGAAATGGGAGAAATGCACAATTACTTGCTGGGATCTGACTGAAATGGCCACTTTGTCTCATGATCCAGATACCAGTGTATTTCATTTTTGGTCTCCTCCAGCTTGCCCAGACTGTCCAAACCACAGTCAGGCTGTCAGCCAGATTCCTGTCTTTGTGAAATGGACGGCTAATATGAAAAAAGGGTGATTTTACCCCCAGTTTGAATCAGCATCATAAAATCACTTCAAAGAGAAGTAAGAATATCTTAAGCTCCATCTGAATGAGCTTCCGTGGTCATTTCCATGGTCAGGTCGAGTCTCAAAAGCATTAGATAAACCTGCATTGTGCTGGTACCAGACAGTGTTTATATCCTGTGACCCCTCCGTCTTGCTCTGAGATGGGAGCTTCCACCCTGCTTTGTGTTTTGGTAAGGCAGATGCAATGTTTGGCAAATACAGAATTGAATTTGGGCTTTGGAGACAGGATTTTCTTTTTCCATTTGGTTTTGCTGCTGCTTAGAGAGTGGGTGTGTCACCTGGTGTATGGTGCTGTTCTGTCCCTCAGGTGACATTGTCACATACCGGTGGGAAATTCCTGAGAGATCTGGTCCAGGGCCAAATGATTCAGCCTGTGTTCCTTGGATCTACTACTCTGCAGTGGACCCAGTAAAGGTAAGATAAAAGTTATAACCAGAAAAGCCTAATTAGACCAATTTTTTACCCCATTGTTAGAAAACAATGTGAGTTGGGTACAATTTAGAGATTGGCCCAGGTAAGAGTGGAAGAATCACCTGGTAACATGTCCAGCCTTCTCTATGGAGAGGAAATCATCTGAATTTGTCCTGATGTCTGTCCTTATTTTTTCCTAACCAGCCTTCATAAAACAATTCCACCATCTCTCCTTGCTACTAACCTCCCTTCAGTTATTTGTAGGTTTTTAGAACATCTCCCAGTTGGTCATGGTTTGTGCTGGTGAGAGCCATAGGGCTAATCTACAAAAGGCAGAAATTGTCCAAAATAAACCTCATGAATAAAGCAGGCAGATTTGACCATTGGTAGAAGTGTCATTGCACTAATTTCGCAGGGCAACAACCTGGAGGATCCTGCAATAAACCATTGCATTCACCTGGAAATAATGGCCTTTTTATCTCAAGTTGCAGATGTTTTTGCAGTTACCGAGTGGAAAATACTTTGATACCATCCATATTTATGACTTTTGGATTTGCATTTATAAGAGCACGTACAGTTCCTGTTCCTGTGCTTCAGTGGCTGATACTCGGGAACAAGAATACTTGTACAGCAGCACTGGTTGTTTTAAGTGGGGTGATGGGGGAATAGAAAACAATTGCTGAAAGGCAAAGAACTGCATAAAAGAGGGTGAGAAGGTCCCTGCCTCAGAGCTCTCCTTCCTTCTGATCAGGATATGTACAGTGGGCTGGTCGGGCCCCTGAAGGTCTGCCGGAGAGGGGCCCTGCGGTCCAGTGGGACCAGGAAGGATGTAAAGAGGGAGTTTGCTCTGCTCTTCCTGGTTTTTGATGAAAATCAGTCGTGGTACTTGGAGGAGAATGTGGAACGTTTCAGTAAGGGAAATCACAAGGAGATCAACCTGCTGGATGAGAAATTTGTGGAAAGCAACAAAATGCACGGTAATGTTGGTGTTGATTCTGCAACCTCTCTAAGTAGGGAGCCTGACTTGTGGAGAATGTCCTTATCCTTTCCCATTATCAGTAGCACAGACAGAACTAAACTGTCTGTTCTCAATATTGCAGCACACCTACAGCCTAAATCTTTGATCTGCAGTGAAGGTTGATCATTGTGACTGTTCCTGTAAGGAGGAATAGCAACATCCAAGCCAGAGAGGTTAATCTCTGATGTGTCTGAGTGACTCAGAAAAGGAAATAAAATCAAACATGAAATTAACTTGTCAGACAAATTTAATTCTGTTTGTCTCAGGGACCATCAGAGTATATTAGGCTTCAAATTAATTTTCTGAGCTGTGTAGCTGCAAGATGTGGCTCAGTTGTTTTAGGTGTTTTAGGTTATTCTGCCATAGAAGGATGAACACATTTGTTTAAATTAGCATGTTGATTGTTAGTTTCTCTCCATATTATATCTAAGATAACCTCAGCAAAACAGGTCCCTTGACAGTTGTGGAGATAAGAATACTGAGGAGTTGCATTTTGTGTACTGTCATTACTACTGGTTTTGTATGGGTGAGATAAAGACTCTCCAAATACAAGTCCATGAAGGTGTAGTTGTTAACCCAGTATTACAGCTAGCAGAACCACCGTGCTGAAGTTGGATACTTGTTTTAGGCTACACAAAGTGCCCAGGGCAGACCTGGGAGTAAAAGGCTGATGCTTTGCCCTCAGATCCTGCCTCTTCCCATCTTATTGCCTCTGTTGTCATCTGAGCATGAAAGTCTCCATGTGTGTGCCATAGCAGTCAGCTCACTCACTGTTTTGATCCCTTTCCTGTATGTGCAGTCACAGCAGGATTCCTTCCAGCTGTGCTACTTGAGAAAGTAGGTAAATCCTACCTACTGGCAGGATTTACCCCTTTTCAATGTTCATCAAGGAAATTGCTCAGACATTTATGTGTATGTAGGTGTATGTATGTTTGTCCATCACTGGGCTAGAAATGCTATTTTTATGCATTTTGACTTCTAGAAGCAACCACTTCTGCTGGCTGACTGCAGGTTTTCAGCAAAGGTAGTTCTTGAGATTTATTTGTGCTGAGCTACAGCATGGCCTTGAGTGCAAGTGACTTGTCTGTGAGCAGAGTGGATAAGTAGCTGAGCTGGGGGACTGTCCTGTGGGGGACACTAACTGCTGATACACTGGGTGCTGTATGAGCTTTGTAGCCTCTAATTTGCTGCCTTCCTCAGCAGAGGTGCAGCAGCCATACAATTTCACTGACAGCTAACAGCCTTTTCCCTCTGGTATTCCCTGCACAGCAATCAATGGCAGGCTCTATGCCACCTTGCCTGGGCTGACCATGTACGAGGGAGAGAGGGTGAGCTGGTACCTGCTGGGAATGGGTCACGAGGTTGATGTCCACACAGTCCATTTTCATGCTGAGACCTTCATATACAAGGTAAGAATATCTGCTGGTGGTGAAGCAGATACTGACCACTAATACCAGCACTTCTACTTGACTCTGTGTTTGAATGTTTTTTAATGACTCTGCAGAAGCTTCTCCCAGCTGGGAAAAGGATGTGGTTTTACACATGCCAGTCTGACTCCCTGAGCCTGTGTTGTGCTGAGATGTTCAGCTTAATCCTTGTTAGGGTTAGGCATTACCAGACTGTTTCTTTCCAAGCTGCAGGCCTGGAGCTGCTTTTTGAAAGCTTTGGGGTTTTTTGAGCTTTAAAAAGCTGAAGTGGTCCTCAGCAACACTGGCAGAATTTTCTTTCTGACAAGATGCATTGAGCAGTGCAGCTAATGGCCTCCCTTTTCTGACAGAATGGCAAAAGCTACAGAGCAGATGTTGTGGATCTGTTCCCTGGGACCTTTGAAATGGTGGAGATGCTGGTTGGGAACCCTGGAACATGGCTGCTTCACTGTCATGTGTCTGACCATATCCATGCTGGGATGGAGATCCTCTTCACTGTCCTGCCTAGAGGAGGTAGGGAGAGGTCACTGTAAAACATCCAGCAACACTTCCTGCTACTGCTGTGAAATTCTGAGTGTTTGTATCTCAGCTCTCTCACATACTATAAAAATCCAGTTAATGGAGCAGATAATTACCTAAGTGTTATGAAATTATGATGTTCCCTTTAAATATGGTAATACCTGGAGCTGGAGTTAAAAACAAATTGTTTTCTGGAGTTTACATTATCTATGTTGTTATTCTGAGTTTGATTTTTACCTTGTGTCTGAATTGCTATGTTCAGCTCTCAGCCAGTAATTGCTCTTACTGAGAGCTGGAAGGTGCTCAGAGGTGAGGGACTCTCAGTACTGGGTTTGGCTGCAATGGAGCCCACATGGTGATGTGCTTTTAGATGTATTACCAAAACAGTGAATGCCCCAGTGTTTCAGCTGTGGGTGACCAGTGCCTGCCCAGTGTCAGGGCCATCTCTGTTTCTCCCTCAGCACTTTTCCTTCTGAAGGATGGAAAGGGTTGTGCAGTGGAACTGGGGCTGCCTCTGAAGCAGGTGATACAAAAATTCTCATGTCATGTAGAGAGGGAAAACATGGACAGGACAAAGGATAGCTTGCTAGTCCTGGAAAAGCATGCTGCCTCTGGATCTGACTCTTGCCAGATGTGCCTTGTTCTGGGCTTTGCCTGCTCAGCCCAACACCTTCTCACCCTCCTTTTGTTTCCTTTCAGAGTCAGAGCTGGAAGACTTGACTGCCCCCCCAGGTATGGTGTATACAGCACTGCCAAACCCTGTCTGTGGGAAGGGGAGAGGGCAGATCCCTGAGCAGCACAGAGGCTTGGATCTGTGTAAGGGGAGGGAGGAACACACAGCACCCACAGCCTCTACTCTGCCAGCCTGACAGTTTCTTGGTGTGAGGCCTTGCTGCAGCAGATAACAGGGAAGGCACCAGTCTGTCTTCTGGTGATAGAAATAAAAGAGTTGGGCTGGTTAGGTTTGTTTGCCTGTGTTAGGTGGAAAAGATTAGTGACCTCACACTCTGTTGTGCCTGCAATGTGTGGATTCGGATTGAGAGTGTGAGCTTAGGTACTGGCAGAGATTTGGAGGAGGCTGCCTGGGATGAGTTGTCTTCCCTCTTTGGACTGTCAGTGACCCTGTGGTTTAGGGAAGTTTCACAATCATCTCTACAAGCTGAAGGGATGGAGTTAGCATGCAAAAAGCACATCTGCTTTCTGCTCTGATGTTCCCCTGAGAAAAGAGCCCAAGCACATGCCTGGAGTTTTTTGGGCGTTGTAAAGTACAGATGTGAGAAGGCATTTGGTTGAGCAGCACAGGGAGAAGAGGAGTAGTAGGTATGATCCCTTTGAAATTTTCTGTGGTAGAAGTCAGAGTAGTGTACACTGGTGGTTTATTTTCCTGATTTTTCCTGATTTTTCATCTTTCTTCACAACTCCATTTTTCAGCTGCTGTGAGGAAATTCAGCTGAGCTGATTTGAGAGCCAGTTCAGGCCAGCTGCAAATGCAGCCACTTACCTTCAACTCAGCAGACTTTCTCCTCTGTTAGTTCAGTCATTTTCTCCCCACCATTTTCCTCACTCAAAATGGACAAACCAGAAGAGGAAAAGGAAATATGTGAGAGCAGTAGTGTCAATATTAAATAATTTGGTTTCATAGCATGTGCAGATATCAGCTTGTGTGTGCTCACCAGGCAAAAACCTTGGCCAACAGTTGTTGCCTGAGCAGACAGCTCCTTTTCTCAGGAGGTGGCTGCTGCCTCTGTGTGGAGGCACCAGCAAGCTCAGGATCTTGTTGGCTCACCATGGGCATGGCTGAGTGAGTGCACTCAGTGGTGTGTAGGACAGCAGCCGTGGGCACAGGGAGCATGCACTGGGGCAACTTGCAGCAGCCCCAGCCTGGACACGTGTTCTCATCTCTGGGCTGGGCACAGCAGTGGCTCACTGGGCTTGGACACCTGTGAGACACTGTCAGGTTCTGGGGTGGAGCAGGTTAAGGAAGGAACCATCCATCTCAAATCTCTGTGTGGCCTCAGGGATGAGGGTCTGACAGATGGATGGCACTGGGGCCTCCTTTGAATCATTAAGATTGGAAAAGACCTCTAAGATCATTGAGTATAACCATGAACTCAGCACTGTCATGTCTACCAATGTCTTTAAGCTCCATATCTACACATCTTTTGAACATTTCCAGGGTTGGTGATTCCAGTACTTTGCATCATGTTTTTCTTAATGCTCCTTTGTTGCATTTCTTGCAACCTTTTAGCTCTGGTATTGCTGGCTGTTGTTGAAAATACCTTTCTGTTTGTGTCTCAGGGTTGCCGCTTGAGGATGAGGATGAGTCCCAGAAGGTGATATTTTTTGGATCTAAGGTGACCCAAGGGCAGATAGAGGCCACAGTCATCTCTCTGGCTGTTGTAGGAGTCCTGCTGCTCCTGGCTGCTGCTGTCCTCCTGGGAGCAGTCATCCATCTCGAGAAGCAGAGGAGGTTACGACGCAATCGGAGATCCATCCTGGATGACGGATTCAAACTCATGTCTCAAAAGAATTCTGGTCTCTGAAAGCCATGTACAAACATTGGGCTGTGTGCTTGGAGCAGGGGCTGGATCCTTGTCCACAGCAAAGATTTTGGGGCATCATTTCAGTTGTGCACTGTACTTCTAGAAGCTGAGGAGGGAAAGCTGGAGCCCTGACCTCTTCATATATTCTCCTCAGCCCTCTGTAAAGAAAATCCAGGAGAGATCCAAGGACCCTTTGAACTGACTGAAGACAAATAATGATTTAAAAAGGTCCTTCTGGAATACTCTCCTTCCCCAAGGAAGAGGGGGGACATTTTCTTCTCTCCAGAACAGCTTCAATTGGTCTTTCCTAGCAGAATAGCTTAGGCCAGGTTCCAATCTTACTCCATTGCCAGAACCAAGGTGGGAATTGTTTCCAAGAAACTGTGAACCATTAATGTAATTAATTTGAAGGAGAGAAAGATAATATTTTCAGGTTTGTGAATCAATGAAGAATACAGAAAAAGATTGTTAATTTAGAGTTGAATTGCTGTTTTTGATGAGTAAGTGGGCAGACACAAATTCACTGCATACCACTGTGAGGACCCCATCAAGGACCATGACAAGCTGTGCCTCACTGTCAGTCTTGCTGTGACACATCCTTTTGCTCTTTGCTGGGGGTGGGTGGTGAGACCAGAGTTCTGTAGCTCACCTGTGGGCTGTGGTAGACATCTTCCAGCATCAGTGTGCCCACACATCACCATAACATCCTCCTGTGTGTGCCCACACATCCCACAGTCCCATCTCCCTGTGGGTCAAGTACTGAGCCCTTCCCTATGAAATACCTGTCCAGCTCCCTCCCCTGAATCCCCATTACCCAAATGGATGCAGCTTAGTGCTTCCATATTTCTGTGCCTGGTTTTAAGATGGAAAGAGCATAAAAGCAATCTGTTCTGGGTGGCTTTCAGAGGCAATTAAAGCAGCTAAGTGGCTCTAATTATAATGGCCTGCTGAGGGCTCCTTAGGTATAACAGCACCATTTTCTTCAGAACAGTGGTTATCACATACATAATCATGTTCAATTCATATCAAGCCCCTGCATATTTCCAGCTGCCTTTTCCTTTGGCAATGAGGACAAAGCTCATTCTTTTTCTTTCATTACACTTCATTAAGCCTGGTGAGGGGCTGGAGGGCTGTTGAATACTCTGAATATGGATGAACTTTGCTCAGATTCAAGGCTGGTTCAGTTGCTACTGCAAACCAGAGGTTTCCAAACCCATCAGTTGCAGGGAATTTTAGAAGCCATGGCATGAGAAATAAGAATGGAGAAAGAAGTCTTTATTTTTTTCCCCCTTGACTTGTTAAAAATTAGATCAAAAGTGTTTTGGGCCTGTACTGAGACAAAGGATTGAGTTTATATGTGTTCTCTTGCTTCAGGGCAGCAGAACAGGGAAATTGCCTTTCCTGCAGCTCTGCAGCCTGGTCTCAGACTGGGCTTTGGGTCCTGGCCCCAAGAAGGGCAGCAGAGGGTTTGGAGCTGGATTTTGCACATTCCATAAACAGCAGGCTGCCAGAATTCCTCTAATGTAATGTTTTTTGGGCCAAGTGGAGCATCAGTGGCAGAGGTCTCCTCTCCAGCAGGGCTTGTGAGAAACACTGGGGTCAGGCTCTGGAGAAGCCTGTGATGTGAGGGCTGTGTCATGGGAGCACCAATTCCTCCTCAACCTGAGAGAACTCAAGGGAAAGCTTTGGACAAAACAGAAACATCATTTTTCTAGACCCTTCTGTTGCAGCAAACTGACAAAGCACAGTTCATCAGCAAGTACAAGGATCATAGAGTCTGGTCCTTAGGTGAATGGCCCATACAGGGATTGAACCCTCAAGCCTGGCTTTTTTAGCACCATGCTTTAACCATCTGAGCTAGTCCAATAAAGCTCCACCATAAACCCACCCCACTTTAACCCATACTCCCAGTATCAGTTCAGAACAGGTTTACTGCCATAGAAGAATGGGTGTTGCAGGTTTTGTATGGGATGAATGTAAGGAGCAATTAATACTGCCTGTTGTAGTTGCTATAGGTAGTGCTTTGTCTGCAGTTTTAACACTGCAGCACCCCATTAGCTGTGATGACATTTTCCAAAGTTGACCCAGATGGTCACCCACCTCTTTGAAGCCTTCCAGGCTATCTCAGGTGCCTGCGAAGCAGAGTTACTTGTTGCATTGCAGCAGCTGGCTGTTTGCAGCAGGGCTGGGGTGGGATCCCTGTGCTGTCACCTGGGTTTGCAGCAGGGCTGGGGTGGGATCCCTGTGCTGTCACCCTGCTCAGTGATGGGCAGGCAGCCATGCCCTCAGCCATGGCCTCAGTGTGGCTCATCCTCCTGCTGACTTCCCCTCTGACTGTGCCTGGGAGTTGTGTGAGTCAAAAGCCTTTTGGTTGTGCACATGTAAATATAAAGTTCTGTCTTTGTACTTTTTTTTCGAAACACCAAAGTTAATGTATAATTAACCCGTGGCACTCTTTGAAACAACTGAGACCGGTAATTGTCAGCAAAAGGGTTTGCTGGGCTCTCAGCTGTTGTGCAGCTTCTAATTCTGAACTGAATTGCTTGGTGATCCAGACTGTCCATGCAGCCTGTTTGCAATTTTGTTAGCATAGCAAGTTATAGGAGTGATGGCAACTCTGGAGTGATGTGCTCACAGACTGCCTGGGGAGAGGAATTTTGGCACAACAGCTGCCAAAACAAGGGGATCTGCAAGGTAAAATCAGAGGATGGATCTGAGCAGAAGAGAAAGCCACATCTGGTGTTTTCATGTATGGAGTCTGGGATATGGGATGTAGGAATAAGGCAATGTGCACACACGAGGTACCAGACCTGCTGCAGCACTCGTCTTGGAAACAATCACTACATTCAGTCACCAACTGTTCTGGGGTGTGAGAAGAGCAGGACTGGGCATGTGATTGATCAAACAGCTGTTGCTGAAATTAGCATTTATGGTGTTAAAAATCAAAGACAGCCTGTCTTGGAAATCTGTTTGTTAATTTGCTCTTATTTTGGGGAAGTAAATATGTTGCTCACCAGGTGCTTTATAAACCTAATATCCTTTGGTATTCTTGAGAGACAGACTTCATTCTGCATTCTTTAACTGTGGGAAGGATGGGTGAGATGAAACAGTCACCTATCCCTGAAGAGACACAAGGAAACAGTAAAGGAGGAGTTCAGGCTGTTGGGAGAAGGGGTGGGCAGGGAACTTGCTGTGTAAGAGACAGTTCAATGCTTGCAGTGCATGTCTGGTAGGCACAGGAGAGAGAAATACTCTCTTATTCAGTGTCATCAAGTATAACAAAGAAGTTATGTCTTACTTTGTGTATGTCAATATGGGAAACTTTGCAGTCTGTCACTGTAAGGAGCTGACAGAAACCCAGCCTGTAGGACCTTCTTACTAGATGCTTATTTTTCATTTTTAGGGTTTGTTTCTTCCAAGGAAAGCTTTCCTTTTTAGAGGCAAGTGAAGAGCAGCCTCAGCAGCCCTCTTTGGGTCAGGCTGACCTGCTTTGTGAGTAGCAAACAAGCCCAGAGCAAAGCTGAGGATGGTGGTGAGCACAGTGTGTCCCTGCCTGCCCTTGGGCTCCTGCTGCTGGGGGCTGTGCTGGGACAGCAGTGGCTGTCTGAGGGAATGGGGTTGAGACAGTTCTATTCTCCATGTCACTGCCAAATGCAGGAAGGTCTTATGCAAAACATAACGTGGGAGAGGCCACTGGTGTGGGTGCTTTTGTAGTGTCAGTCCCGCCAGGTTTGGTGTTCCCTCCCATCCCTTTGAAAACTTCCAGGTCATTGCACTTTGGAGCCAGTGGGGTAAGGGATGTACAGCCAGATTAGGATAGGCTTTATCAAAATTGAGCCTCTTGTACAAGGCTGAACATGAGAATTGTGACTAGTCCAATTTGCAGACTCTCAGTTTGTTAAACATCAAAAGAACCCAAGGAGTGAGAGCAGCATGGGCATGAGGAGGTGGCTGGTCAGCTGGTGAGCACTGCAGTGCTCCAGCAGGGCCAGAAGAGCTTGTTAGTGCTGAAACACTCTTCAACCTCCTTTCATCAATACTCTGTGAATATACAACTCAGTAGGTTACAGCTGGCATGTGATGCCAGAAAACTTCCTTTCTGCTTCATTTTCTCAATGCAGAAGAAATAATTTTTCTTGGGAAGAGTTGCTGTTTGATTTATCTGCTCAATGGCCCAGATGTTCAAGATCATGCTGCTATAAACCTGTCTACAGATGTTCCTGGATACATGCACATTTTTGCACCAGCCCAGTGTACAATACCTTATTCCAAGGGCTGTACAACCACAAGGAAGGAGCCTCATGGGTTGTGCAGTTGCACAGGAGGGGCCCTGTTGCCCACTGCCAGCCCTGGAGCCAGGGCTTGCTCCTGTCCTGTACCAGGGTCTGGCCACACTCTTAAACACGTAGCTTTTTGCAAAGCTAAGCATTTAAAACCATTTCCCACTGCTGAAGGCATGTCATGCCTTTTAAGTTGTAATCTCCTTTTTCACAAAAAAGTCAATGCACATTTCCTGACTGAAAGATTTTGCTTCAATAAAGCTGGAACAGGCATTCCAGCTCTACTTTCTGAATATCTGAGGGAGATTTATGTCAAAACTACCTTCTTTCTTTCGAAAAGTTTTCACAATGGAAAATAGAAATGATCCTTTCAGTTCACAAAGCTGTTTTGATGTGACCAGAATGATTAATTTCATTTTCACAAGGTATGACTGAAACTATTAAAAAAAATATATTGACCTTTTAGACTGGGACTAGAGCCTGCAGTAACTGAAGCCTGAGTTTGTCCCATTCTCCAATCATTGGCACAGACCCAAGGCAGCTCCCTGGGAAGGGCCAAAGATGGTCCTTAAATGAAGCTGCCACGCAAGTCCAATCTGCCCTCTCCTTGTGAGCTCCTCCCTGTGCCTCCCTGCCCATCCTTGCTCCCTCTGAAGGTCTGGCTGCAAGTCTTGTGTCAGAATGGATTGTGGCTCATGGTTCTCTCTCTGCAGCCTTTAGAGATTTTTAGTTTGGGGGTGTTCTGTGGGTTAGTCTGGAAGAATTGACCAGGGTCCCTTGGCATTGCTAACTGCCAGTCTGAGAAGCCCAGTGGGTGAGGAACCATGGCTTTTATGCCTTTGTTAATATTCCAGGTGCACAGCTCAGAAATGGATCTTCTTGGGTCCTGTTCTGATCCTCAGTGAGTGGAACCCACAGACTTATGGCAGAACTACAAATTTGAGGTGTAAAAATACCAGGTTTCACAGCTGCCTTATGAGGACCCTCCTGGGAAGTTGATTGCTGGTGCTGTGGCTGAGTTATGTGATTTCCCTTGGGTGAAGCTCTACAAAGATTTGATAAAACTGATAGCAGTGTTTCATTAGCCAGCAAATTCCCAAAAGGCTGATCATCCAGCAGAGCATCAAATTACTGTCTGCAGTGATACAGGATGGGAGACTGGGCCACAGCTTTTAATGCTTTGAGAAACTCAGATAAATCACTGTCAGGGTGAGTTATCATCTTCAGTCAAGTTGAGAGCCTGAAGACTGGTTACAAGTGGAGAGGCTGTGGGGAAGCATCTGGAATCATCAAGCTGAGCCACAGTAACACAGTCCTTGAAATGCCCAGGGGCATCACTTAGCATAATGGTTGATGCCTACATGCTGTGACCTCAGGGTCTGTTAGGAAGCAGCTGGCATCTCAAAAGGCTTTGGGAGTAAATTGCTGCTGCTCCCTAATTTTCTAAGAATTTAAATAGCAATAGGTGATGTTGGTATTTCACCCCATGTTTCAGACAGCAATTTCATTCTTACTCAGGGGGGTATCAGTATTGCTGAAACACAAATTATATCCTAATTTGGGGGATTTTGAATAGTCAAGTGAAATGGAACCAAGATTTAAAATTCTTCTCATTTCAGTTTGCCCAAATATTGCCCAATCAAACCAAACACCTCCTCAGACTTTGCCCATATTTAATCAATATCATCCAATTCTTGTGTCCTGAGCCACGTGGCTCCTGCACTTGATCTGTGACCTCTGACAGCTCTTTAGCTACACAGTCATGCTCTGTTAGGGCTTTCCTGTGGATCCTTTTCTCTAGGCGGCTTTGTGCTGCTTTATTTATCTGCCCTTCCATAACCTCACTGCCTCAGTGGTGCTTCATGACAGTGGGTTCCATCCCTGCCTACCCACCAGGATTTGTCCCACTGACCGCCTCTCCCAGGGTATCCTGGTGCTGCTCAACACGCTCCATTGAGCAGTCCTTTGAGTCTCCTGCAGCACCCAGCTTTACTGCTGCTTCTCCTTAAATGGTGAATCCCAGAAGAACAGCAAATTTGTTTTACAAGTGTGTTGCCATGGCAATGCCACATCTGGATCTTGTGCCTGTTTGTACCTGGACTGTACAGGTACGTCCTGTAACCGAGAGTCTGGCATCAGAGAGCAGATGATGATTTTGATGGAATGGCAATAAGTTGTAAAGCACATTCTGAACATGTCCTGCACCTTTCTGGGTCTGTCCTTGTCCTGCCAGCTGTCAGTCATGACAGCTTTCTGTAGGATAAAGACAGATAAATTACTAAACCAAACGGAGGAGAGTCAGTGAACCCCTGGATATCTTGTCTTAAGGTGATGGCAAATAAATGTCACAGTGTGGACTGGAAGGGCAACAAACCTTAACTGGATTCATACCTAGCGCAACAAATTCCTGACTGCAGGGCACAATCCCCCACATGACAGAACTCAATTGGGCTTCTCTGAGATTCTGGTTTGTTTTGTGTGATAAGGAAGCATCTTTTCAGCAGGTTGTCTACCTGTTCCATTTGACATTTCGATGCCAAACCTCTGTGAAGGCAGAAGTAATTTGTTCTGTTCCTGCTGAGTGAGCCCCTCGCTGGCTCCTGGGTGTGTGTCACAGTGATATTGGCTGTGTTAAACGTGATCAGCCCAGTCTGTGGAGCACAGCACAGAGAGGGAATGTGAGAATTGATTGAGGGAAATCAGGGCTTTGCAAGGAAGGAGGGTCCCGAAGGAGCCTCAGTCAGAAATGTGAATTGCAGTTTGTGTGCGTGGCTGCTGCCCTGGCAGCATCAAGCTCTGTTTATCTGGGGTTTGTGGCTGGTTGTCCCAGCTCAGGACTGTGGATTCCAGGCCTGGGTCACCACCCCCAGCCCTTGCCAATGCACTCTCAAAACATCTGTGTTTGTGCTGATGCTCCTCACAAAAGCCGGAGATGTTTTCATTGCTGTCAGAGCATTTAGCAGAGAAATTAGCACACCTTCCATGTCCTGTGTGTAAACTCTGGGAGTCTGGCTGCACAGAAAACAGGAAAAAAGTCATATTGTCCTAGATGCTGATTAGTAACAGATGGAGCAAGGTGGTGGCCAGAGATTCAGGGCTGCTTTTGCCTGCTTTCCTGTGGCAAAAAGACACTACAACAAGCAAAACATCCTAAACCAAATGCTTGTGCAAAAGTAGTTTGTTTGATTTTTGTTTCACACACATGGGGATGTTTTCAGTGTTCTTCTTCCAAATTTGGCTGGCTGCTTATGCTTACAACTGCTTCACCCTCCAGCAGTTCCAGCTGCTCAGCAGTGGCTCCAGAAGTCCCTGCCTAGCATGGGTCAAAGCAGCACTATGGATCAGAGGACAGAAAGGCATCCTTTGTGTGCAGGGCTGGTTGTTTTGCTTCAGCTTGACTCATGCAAATGTTCCAGTGATTCAGAAAGAGACGATATTTGGTTATGGAGGCGCGCTGTGCTGGTTCTGAGGTTCAGCAATTCAGGTGCTGTTGTTGATAATTGAACCTTTGTAATTAATAGCCACTTCCACTCAGGGCTCTCAAGGTTTTTGAGTGTTATCCTGTTAAGTTGGCAGCAGAAGAGGTTTGTAAGACTGCCAGGCACAAAATCCTCTGCTCAGCATGGGAGAAGTTTGGATGTAATTCAGGGCCACTTTGCTTCAGACAGACTATAATTAAAATTTCATAATACCTTCTGGAGGTCAGATTTGTGTGCAAATCAGGTATACAGGTTCATAAAACCTTTTTGGCCAGTGTTAAAGGTGCCGAAAGGAGACAGCCTGTTCCCAAACAGCTTATTATTTTTGAACATTCATGGGGCTAAGTTCTGGGAAATTTTAGGAAAACACAAACAATAAGAATGCCATTCATTTCAAAGGGATCAGGATTAGAGCTAAAGACAGGAATAGCTGTGTAAACTTCTAAGCTACTTTTATAAAATTAAGTGCATTTCTCTGTGTTTTGGGTCAGTCCTCAGCACCTTTGGAGCTGCTGGGATGTCAGGCTTTTTTCTCCCTTGTTTCCTTTTTTTCTTTCTGTATTTCTCCCTTGTTACGCAGTGTACCCATTCCAGAGTGATGTGTAATCACCCAAACCAAATCACTAAGAAGTGATTGGAGAGAAACTTTTCTAAATTAGATTATTTGGCTCCCAAATTGCATCTTCCCCCTCTTCCCCCACAACTGATTTCAGGACAGATGCAATTGCAGCCATGATCTATTGATGACCAGAGGAGATGTAAGCCCTCAGAGAAGCTGCCTGTGTTTGATTAATGCCCAAGTCAGTCCAGCCTAAGGAGAAGGTCCTTAACTTAAGTAAACAGCAGCAGAAAAAAAAAAAGTAGGAATTTGTAGTCTATGTTGAAAACCTCTCTCACAGGAAACCTCTCATTGACTTTTGTATTTCTTTTCACATTCTGACTGTTACAAAAGAGGTCATACAGTCTCAAACTTCATTTCTTTCTCTTTTTTCAGTTATCTCCTTTCAGGCATTTCTTCCAAGCTGAGAGCCCAGATACAATGGTAGTCTCTGAAGGAAAATAGTTATGATGATGACTGCAGCCCTGGTGCCATTGTTCCTCCTTGAGATTCGCCAGTATGAAAGAAATGAATGACATTACTTTAAAAAATGTGTTCTTGAAGCAGGTGAGGTCTCCTCAGGCTGATTCATCAAGCAAAGCCTTTAGGGTAGTTTGACTCAGACACTTTTTTCTTTCTCTAGCACATACTTCCCTGCACCAAGGAACTCCCATTCTCAGTGATTCAGTCCTTTGGAATGGCTTTATCTGTCCTTCAGAACATTTTTTTCCTTTATTGTTACTTCTAGGACAGTGAAGGGTTCAGCACTTGCCAGTGGGTCTGGCTGAGCTGTGTTCCTTCTGCTTAACAGGGAACACATGAAGATGTTCTTGTCTCTTGCTTATGTCTCTTGTTCTTGTCTCTTAGCTGGGTGAGGCTGACTTTTTTTTCCTTTTTTTTCCCCCCCACTCCTGTCACTCATGTTGCAGAGAAATGAAGAGGAACAAAGGCTGTCTCATTACACTTTCACTGCCAAGTAATTCATCTGGAATGTGTTAGTGTTTCTGTAATGTGGAATGTTGCGTGCTGGGGAGAAAACAAGACCAAATAATTTCTACTCTGCTGATCACTGTCAATTTACAGTATGGACAAGAACTTTAAAATACCAGTAACTTGGAAACTAAAAAAGTTTCAGAAAAGGTTTTAAAGGAGAAAGTGATTTACTGGGGAGGAGTTTGAGACTGATGGGGTGATGGTGTTGGCCCTGCAGAGGTGCCTGGTGCTGTCACTGACCTGAGGGTCAGCAGAGCAGTGCTGGGGTCCATGCTGGGGGCAGCAGAAGGGAGGACAGTGCTGGCCATGTGCTCAGGCTGAGCTGCAGGAGGGGTCAGTGCACCCCATTCCTTGGAAGTATCCTGGTGCCCATGGCTCCCAGATGCCCAGGTGGGAAGTGGGGAGTTCAGGCTGTGGTGTCCCAAGCTCCCCTGGCTGCCCTGGGCAGGTGGTGACAGAGAGCAGGGTTCAATTTGGATGTTCACTCTTCTATCTTAAAAGTACTTCTACACAGTAATTTTTATAAACACCCCCTGTAATCCCCTATACCTTTGCCAAGTCACCTCATGAAATTACTTGTGATACTTTGAAAAAAGTGCAGTCTCCCCCATACAGGGGGCTGTGCCAGGGCAGGGGATAGAGCCCCAGCCCTGTATCCTGGTGCCAGCGTCAGACCTCTACAGCAGGAGACACACTGAGACCAGAAGCCTCAGACTGAAAAGAAAATAGGGTACTTCCAAAGGATTTTGTGGTTTTTCTAGTATCTCTTTAGGACCAGCTCAAACAAACATCTCTTCCTGGCACACATTCAGCTTCTTTTCTTCCCAGCTTTCTTTCAAATCCAAGTGTTACATGGAGTCCCTCAAGACCAAGCTGCTGCCACCTGCACTGTGCTGGAGCAGCAGCTCCAGGGCAGCCCCCTCACTTCAGGATGGAGCTGCCTGGTGGGAGCTATGGGACCACCTGGTGCCACAGCAGGAGTGTGGTGGGTGGTTTCTGGCACCTGTCCCCAGGTGGGAAGAACTGAGACCACCTCCTGCTACGTTACCCAAAGCCAAAGCCAAGGAACAGCAGTTTGGGCTCTGATGTGTGCTCCTCCCAAGGCTCTCTGTTTCCCTGAACTGAATGCTGATACCACCCACATGGCTTCCCCCAGGGCCAGGAAACAGGCAACAAGAAGAAAGGCTGGGATGTTATGGAGAGAGGGTAGCAGCTGTGTAATTTTATATAACAGCACAATTTTGGGAGGTTTCAGCTGATTGTACCATCGTAGCAGCTGGTTTTGTGTGCCTGATGGAGCTGCAGTTGGTCTGTGCTCAGAAATGGGTCAGTGAGAGGAAGGAGCTGTGAGGGCCATCACCCTTCCCTCGGGGCAGCAGTGGAGCTGTGCATTTCACTCTGAGTCCTGCACTTGGTTTCCATCTCTGTGAGGAGGTGCTGAGGCAGGGGAGGCAGGGCTTAGCTGGGAAATGGTCAGAACCCCTTTAACACCAGCTGTGCCCCTGCTGCACTCAGCAGACAGCCTGCCAAGCTTTCCTCCAGCTACAGCCCATGTTTGGAGCTCACTTCTGAGCACTGACATCACTGCTGCAGCTTGCCAAGGAGCCTTTGGGAGCCCATGGAGTCAGGAGGGTTCTCAGGAGGGGTGCTGATGTGTCAGTGTGCCAGAGAGAGGTTTGTCTTCAGGGGGTGTGGTGCTTCTGTCCCTGAAATTTTGGATGTTGAGAAGAGATTTGGGCATTCACAGATCATCTGGGAACGTGGCATCTGGCATCTAAAGGAAAAAGTACATGTAAATTTTTTTCCCTTGCAAGCCAGGAATTAGTAGTGAGTGTAGTGAGTGCAGCTGGGGCTGTAAGGAGAGAAAAAAGCAGTGGATAATTCTGCTTTTCCTGGAGCAGTCAGACAAAGGGCAGCTGAAAGGAGAGAAGGGAATGAATGCAAGAAATGTTTTTCATACTAGGAATGCAAACTAACCCAAACTGGAATAGTCATCAGTGTTTCCAAAACTTAGCCCCTGAAATATCTGAAGAAATGAAAAAGAAAAAACAAAATCCAAGAAGGAATAAGAGGCACTGAAAAAGGCTGTGAATGCTCTCAGGGCAAAAGAATTCCAGTGGGAGATGCTCAGACTGTCAAGGATGTGAAGGGCACTGTGGAGTAGATGAGTGCTGGCAGGTGGGGGTGAGGGGTGATCTCTTGGCTGAACTGCTTCCAGATCCAACCTCCCCACACCTGAGACGAGGCCATTTTCTGCTTCTCAGTGTGTCATCGACCACCACTGCCCTCCCTGGGGGACCCCTGCACAGGGCCATGTCCCCTGGAGGCATTTACCCCCTCCAGCTCTGTACCAAGACCCCAAACTCAGCAACTGAACTCTGGGTATAGCAAAGTTTTTGTTTTTTTTTTAATGAGGTAAAATGTATTGTCCATAGCTAAAGCTTCAGATTGTTGGTGATGGCATTTATGTCCTGGCTTTCATTCAGATTTTCAGTGAAAAAACAGCATTTTCAGAATACAACCTCCAGAACACTACCTATTCTCCAGTCACTCTCTGAAAAAGAAAGCTGCTGCTCATGGTGGGTTTTGGGACTGTATGTGCAAGGCTCATGCCATCCCTGTCTTCAGAAATGTTTCCTTTCAAATCATACTTCACATTCTGCATCACTTATTCAAGGACCCTGGCTCTTGATTTCTGTCTGAACATTTTTAGCTGCTAGTACAGTCAGACTGGGTTTGTTTTTTTTTGTTATTTTTCAAAATTTCAAGGTCGTTTTCCTTCCAGAGGAGTTCTCTTCAAACTAAAGAAAAAAGGCTTGACAGAGGCTTCAGGAGCAACTTCTCACCCTTTGCCAGTGTCAGCTGGTTCTGGAACAACCCACCTGACTTTTTCTCCTGGTATTGAATCCTCTAAAAAGTGAAAACCCCCCAACATTGCCTGAAACTGGCAGTGCTCACTTCTGTCTCATGAGTGACAGTTGCCATGTCAACTCCCCGGTACATCCTGTCTCCTCTGTATCTGCTGAGCCTTCTTTGCCAAGAGGCAATCTTCTGCATTAGTGCATGTCAAACTCCATGTCCTGAGCCAATAGAGACTGCCTTGGCTTTACTTCACAGCCATTGGATAGTCACAGGGAATGGCTTGAAACTTTAGAACAGAGCTTTGTCCTTTCAGCTGAGAACATCCTCTGCCCTCCTCAAGTGCTTTGCTGTGTGTGCTACAGCTGCTCCTATCTGGGTGTCTGGCACATGGAATTAGAAATAATTGCAGCTACAGTAGAGAAGTCATGGTAAACCTGTCAGGTACATTGTATTGAGCTAGAGCTGACTCTTTCTCTGGCTGTGGGGAGTTCTTCCTCGCCAGCTGAGGGACACTCAGCTAACCCAGGCTGCTCTCTAGGAAAGGATGTGGTCCATTACAGTGCAGCAGTTGGCTCCAAGGCCTTGCAGCTCCTCCCCAATGTCCCAGTTCACTGTGAACAATTTAGATCTCAGGCTTCTCTGCAGAAAGGCTGGTCTAGTGTATTTGAAGAAGTTATTTCTAGCTTCTAAGTCAAGTATCAGCACCCTGCTATCCCACACGTGTCCTCCATTGTTTGTTCCCTCTGTCTGTCTGCAGCATGAGAATCCAATTACACTGCCTCCAAGAAAGATCTGAGAATAAAAGCTCAAATACTCTTTCAAGGGGATGTAATTCAGTATCTGGCAGAGACAGTTTGTGCCTAGTGCCTTCCTTCCACATTTTTCCCCACAAAGAGGGATTTTTCTCAGGGAAAAAACAAAAGACATTGAGACTGGTAAGAGTCATTAAGACATTAAGAGTAGTAAATGTTATGATTTTGCCCAAAAGTCTGCCCTCAGTAAGTGAAAATATTTTGTAAAAGCTGGATTATAGCTGCAATGGCTCTCATATATCAAGAGGGAGCACACAGTGAGTGGGTTGGAGGAACACACAGGTGATCCTCGTGTTGCTGTGAGCTGAGCAGATCTTTGGCTCACCTGCACAGAAATGCCTCGTGTGTGTGTGTGTGTGGTTTTGAATGGTTAGCACCTGTCTGAATTACAAAACTGCTTTATTTAATGTATTACTGGGGTATCCACTCTGTCATCACTGAATGTGGGTTATTTATTATGATCAAGTCCATGAAATGTCCTGGAACATTCCCGTGCCTGTTCGTCCCACATTTTCTGAGTCACAAAAGCAGGACTAATCATTGCAAATGAAGAAGAATACAGTGTCCCAAGTGCATTTAAAGCTAATATGAAAAAAGAAAATGTTGCAGATTCATGGTATATAAGGAATGTCCAGACCCTTATTTCTAACACACCTTTTGAGTGAAATAAAACTTCAGGGGTTGTTCTACAGCTCTTGTTGTTTCTGTTATTTATCAAACTTTTATTTCATATAGAAAAGGGCAAACTATGAAACTCTCTAGGGCAGAGAAATCTCGCAAGAAGCTGCCTATAGCAACAGCCTGCAGAGAAAATCTCCATTGCTATTATGATTTGCCTCATCATTAAATTTTGTCCAGTAGTGGAGATGAATCATGTCTTTAGAATTCATTTCCTTAAAATTAGCTTAAATTCAGGTACAAGTGCAAGCAGCCTCGACCCTGGATGCTTTTACATGCTGTATAATGAGTGTGACTGCTGAATTATCTCACTTCTTTCTGCCAGGCAGGAAGAAGTCCCTGGAGGAAAGTACAGGAAAGATTCCATGAACCTACAGAGCTCAGGGACTTATTCCCAACAGGTCCCTTGGCCTCCATGAGCAAAGGCAATGAATCATGGCAATGACCTGTGAAAATGCTTGAGATCTGGTGTTTTCATGTTCCCAAGGATCTGAATTTTTATAGTATAGCTCTGATTTCTCTGGCCCCCATCAACATTGATCTGCTGATGAGATTACATTAGATCACATTAGATCTGTTCAGAAGATGGATATGCATCCCAACTGACATTTCGGCAATCTGACATTTCTTTTCAAAAGAGCACTAACAAGGAGAACGCTAAATAATCTCACAAAAATGAAAATTTCCAATAATTTTTGTCTCAAGTAGTGTCAACATGTGAAAGCCAAAAATCTTTTAAAGAAACAAAGGGTGGCACAATTCACCTGGACAGCTTTCTCCCTTGCTTTGTCTGTCTGACTGAGAGGAGCTAACACCAATGCATGATGAACCCCAAAGCCTGCTTTGAGCAGCTCAGAATGTTTGCAAGTGAATAATAACTCCAGCAAACCAGCATGTGATTGCTGAGGTGTTTGTACCTGCAAGAGAATAAATCTATTGCACAGGAATATGGGATGAGAGTCACCCACCTCTGGCACCCAGGACATCTCACTGCTGTTGGGTTCGTGCATGTACAGCCAGTGCTGCTGTGCCCCCTCATCCTCCTGATGCACAGCAGGGAAAAGGCAGGGAACACGGCAAAGAGGTCTGTCAGGGCCATATACAGCAAAGGAGCCTGGGGATGGAGCCCTGTGTGCTCCTGCAGCCTCTGCCAGGCTGCTGCAGAGGTGCCAGCAGGTGCCTGAGTGCCCCGGGGCTCAGCGCAGACCCCAGCCCAGCCAGCATGCAGAGAGTGCAGCTGGCCATCCTGGGTGCCCCCCATGCATGCGGGGCTGCTGCTCCTACTGTCAGATTGCATTTCACTTTTCACTCTATCCTCTGCACCACATGAGAGCAGGAAGGGGGCTGGGGCCAAGCACAAGGCCCTCAGATGTTCTCTGCTAAAACTCTGGGATGGAGAGAAAGAGAGGTGCCACAAAGTAGTGAAGATGCTTCACCCCATCTAGCAGTTGTGCTGGGTGTCCAGAGAAGAGCAGAGAGCAGACAGGGGAGATCACAGCACATCCACCCTCCCTCTGTGTTTTGCTGCTCTCTGGATCTGCACATGTCAGGCTGTGCTGTTGCCCACGTGTGGGTCGTGATACACCTCAGGAAAAACTGGGAAGAGATCTGCCATTGGTTCCTTCCTGTGCAGTGTGTCATCTGGCAGCTGTGTATATCACAGGGAACACAGGGACCATTCTGCTGCTGAGCAAAGCTGCTTCACTGAATAGTCAGAGATACTTGGAGAGGGAAAAGCAAACTGAAAGACAGCCCTTGATTTTTTGTTTCTGCCAAGCTCTGAAAACTCTTGGGAAACAGAAACGTGATGGATTAAGGACTGTGTGGAAAACCAGTAAAGCAGATTTCCAAGAATAAGTTGCAGATTGAAGAAGAACAGTGCCCAAAAGGAATTATTCACTAAGATTTCTTCCTTGGTGCAGAGAGAAAATGTTTGGGGATCTCTGATATTTCAGCCTCTGAATCAGCATCTCTGAGGGGAACATATGGGACTTAAGGACAGACTAAAGGGAGCCTCTGAGGTGAAGATGATGTGTCCCCAGCACAGGCAGAAGGACCCATTTATCAACCCTTTTCTCTAGTTTGCAACCATGGGGCAGATTTTTAAAAGGCAAGTGTGTGTGTTCCCTCCTGCAACCACTGGCTTTAGCAGCTGAGCTGGCAGAAGGCACGGACGAGTGTGGCTGGACCAGGGCTCTGCTGCCCCAGCCATGAGACAGCACACCTGGTTCCCCTTGCAGTACATGCCCAAGCCCTTCTGGAGAACAGAGAACCACAACACCACCAGCTTCTTCTCTGCACTGTATGGCTTCCCTAACCAGTCCTTCTTCCACAGTGACTTGAACCTGGAGGACCTGGGGGACTTTGACAGCGGAGCCAAGTACGAGGGCGAGTCCCAGAGCCGGACAGTGAAGGCGCTGCTGATTGTCGCCTACTCTGTGATCATCTGCATCTCTCTCTTCGGAAACATCCTGGTGTGCCACGTGGTCATCAAGAACAAGAGGATGCACTCTGCCACCAACCTCTTCATCGTAAATCTGGCTGTTGCTGACGTGATGATCACCACCCTGAACACCCCCTTCACATTGGTGAGCCCTGTCCAGCCGTGCCTGCTGGTGTCTGTGTGTGCCTGTCAGCTGTGTGCACTGGGATTGAAGGGCTGGGACCAGGCTGGGATCCAGACTTACTTTTGTCCCCCTTTCCCTTTTGTCTTCTGGAGAGGTTGCAGCCATGGCCCCCATCCCAAACACCCCCTGAGCAAGTGGAGCTGGGGGCTCACGCTCCCTCCTCGCAGTCCATTGCCGGGGTTACTCTGCTGCAGCTTTCCCCCTCTGCCTGGGCAAGGCACAGATGTGGGAGCCCTTTTTGCCTGTGGATGGGGAAGGAAGTGGGGACAAGTTTGACATGAGAAAATCCAACTAATGGCTGGTTTCCTATGGAAACAACATGAACCAGGTCAGTCCCTGTGCAAAATCTCAGGGACGTGCTCAGGCTGCACTGAACAGTGCTGGTGGCATGCCCCTCCCTTGGACACTACAGACAGTGCTTCGTGGGGCTAATAGTCCTTTTTTTATTTTCAGTGACTAAAAATATATATGATATGAAAGACTATTATATGAATGAGGTGGGAAAAATGAAAGATTAATTTCTTGCCCCACTGTCACAGACTATACATTCCATTTACACAGGACTCTGCTCCTGGATTTAACCCAGCACTCCTGTTCAAAATCCTCCTGCTTCATCCTGCCCAGAGCGCTCTTCAGCCTTCCAAAAGCAGGTCTTGAATTACCTATTGGAATTCACCCTTTCTTAAACTGATGCTGTTTCTTTGGTGGGACTTCCCTGCCTTGCTCTGATGGGATATGCATCCTGTAATTTGTTCAGGAAGAGCCTGGTGCCCTCTTGTGTGTTTGCACACAAACAGCCACACAATAGGCACGTGTAATTAAATTTCTATCAGCTCTCTCAGGAACGAGCTTTACATCAGCTCCAGATCCAGCACACTGCTCCAGTTCAGTGACAGTCAGTGCTGCAAGAGTCACCCCTACAGGGAAATTAATTAGACTAATTGAAAACACATTAGCTAGTCTTGACTAATTTTCCGTGGACAGATGCTTTGTAGTAAATATACTTTACTTCAAATGAGCTTAATCTGCAGCAAAATGAGTGTAATTAATTTGTGATTAATATTACACAATCAGGAATAACAAGGGAATGAGGCAATTTGGTACATTCTCCTCTGCAGGAAAACCATATCAGTAAGACTTCTCTGGGAACAGGTGAGATGCATTCCATGGATTTCTCTCACTAAGTTTGGAGACCATGCAACTTTCAGCATCCACATGTCCAAAGGTATAATGTTTTCTGGGAGGCACCTAGTGTGCCCTGCAGAGCCTTGTTGAGGAGCACAGCCAAGATCTCTTTATGTGTTTCAGAAGGGCCATGGTAAATGTACAAGTGTACACATGTACACAACATACACAGAGCACTGCTCAAGCCATTGATTTGCACAGTGCAGTAAATCTCACCTCACTTTGAGACCCTTTTGCACCGTCACTGTTTCCCTAGGAAAAAATGAGGATAAAGTACCTCCAAAGCCTCAGGAAGCTGTATTAAAGCACCTGGGAACCCAATTTGCTTCTCTTCAGGTACTGCTCCTCTTAATCTGATGTTGTCTGTTCTTCAGGTGAGGTTTGTGAGCAGCACCTGGGTTTTTGGAAAGCTGATGTGTCACATCAGCCGGTTTGTTCAGTACTGCTCTGTCCACGTGTCTGTGCTGACCCTTGCTGCCATTGCACTGGACCGGCACCAGGTATGTCAAAGACACCACTCCTGTGTTTGCTAGAAAATAATGTGCCAAATACATAAGTGTTTCCTCCTCAAATCCCAGTACCTGGAAACCTGCACTGTCTTGAGACTCAGGGAGCAGAGGGGAGAACTCCAGCTTTCATGGGAGTGGACAAAACACACATGTTTTTTACAGTGAGGGTGATGAAATACTGCAACAGGCTGTCCAGAGAGGTTGTGGTTAGTGGGAGTCTCTGTCCTTCAAAATACTGAAAACCTCAGGAGATCAGTGCCAGACAGCCTGGTCCAGCCCTGCTCTGCCTGCCCTCCTCAGCCCTGCCTCAGAGCACAGCCCCATCAGCAGGGTGGGGATGAGTGCTGAATTCAAACACCAGCCAGCCCACACCATCTCTCCACACAGATTTATGAGACTCTGTCTGTTCTGACACTTGCCCCATTCCTTGCCTTAGGCTGGAAACAGTAAAAGCTATGTTAACTCATCCAGTCCAAGGTAAGAAATTCTCTCTCTCCTCCAGCCAGGAAAACCTTTCAAGTCAAGCAATCAGTACAGACTGAAGGGTTTCCTGAAGTGAAACAGAGTTCGTAAATTGTTCTTTAGCTAATGAGTGCTGAGTGCTGGGATACCAGATCCAGCAAGGTGAGCTCTCAGGCAGACTGGATTTCTTGCAGTGCTGGAGCCACTGAAACAGTTGCTAGATAAAAGCAACTTCAGGTGAGAAATGCCGTGGCTGGACGAACTTCAAAACAACAACTGGCTCCACCTGGTGTCAGAGAATCACAGGGGCTGCAGGAGCATAAATCAGCCACTTCTGTCCTTTTTACCACAAGGAGTTAGACAGTCTGCCCATTTCATGTGCAATATTACAGCTCCTGAAATCCAAGCACTTTGACAGTGATGCATTTTAATCAGTAGATTCTGGGTTGATTGCAAGGCATGGCTAGGTATCAAGAAGTGTTTGTTTAACTAAGGGCAAACAATACATGCCCTTAAATTCAGTGGAGGGGGTTCCTCAGGGCTGGAATGAACTAGTATGGCCCAAGGAGATAAAGACAGAAGTGAGGAGATGTCCCGGACAAAAGAGAAACCAACACTTGCCTCTATAAATATTGCTAATCCTGAGAAATACCACAGCAGACAGATACTCTGGGGAAGTTGTACAACTTGATTAAGTAGGTATTTATAATGGGACTAGAAATGACATACATTAAATACCGAAGACCTCATCAGCCAAGAGATCATCTGGATGATATGATAGGTCTATTTTTATTTATTAGGTCATTGCCTAAGCTAATCCTCCACAGTGCATATAGCTCAACAGAGATCTCACTTCCATGGTCTCTGGACTCCTGCTGATGGGTCACACAGAATGTGTTTCTCTGCTCAGGCTCTGGGCCAGCAGTAACATCCAATACATGCACAACTCTGCACATTTCCCAGCCCTTGTGCTCCCTGAAGTCCTGTAAATAGAGTCTCTCTGCCTTTTAACACTGAAGAGATGTGGAGCTGCTGCTGCATGCCACATGCAAGATGGGGCTCAAAGAGTGACCAAGACGCTGTAAATGCTCAGGAGTCGTTGTTCTCCGCAGGTGATCATGCACCCTCTGAAGCCACGCATGTCCATGGTGAAAGGAGGGATTTGCATCATCATCATCTGGGTTATGGCCAGCTGCTTCTCACTGCCCCACGCCATTTATCAGACTCTGACAAAGTTTTATATTGGGTAAGACATTTACATATTTTTTTGTTGTATGGTATTTGCAAAGCCCCAGAGAAGCTAAAGCCACACCCCTCCATCCATGTTATTAGAGCAGAAAGGGTGGTGAAAGAGAGAAGTTTTCGTTCCCTTCACATGGGTGCTGCGTCTGACACAGAGGGACAATGACAATCGATGGAATGGCTTCCAGGCTGGTTCATTAGTTGTTTTGGGCTCAGAGGTTCAACCATATAATTTGGGGAAGGCACAGGGGAGAGGGCCTCCTCGTCAGCAGAGGACACAGATGCCACTATGGATGATTTATTTTCCTGGGGATGTGTTTAAGATAACCTTCATTGAAGCCAAAGGTCAAACCTAGAGTAAAATTTTCCATTGAAAGTGGCACCTGCCCATGACACCAAATGAGTTCTGCTACCTCTACCTGTACTGAAACTTGTCTGAATGTCTGAGCTGCTTGTCCTCAGACACGTGCAGCTGGTAGTGGAATTGAGAGCTCTTTCTCTTTGATCTTCAGAAACAGAACCATCCGAATGGTCTGCCTCCCCAGCTTCCCTCCTCCTGCTGATCTTTTCTGGAAGTACTTGGACCTGACTACGTTTGTTCTCTTGTATGTTCTGCCCTTGCTTGTGATCTCCATCACATATGCCACAGTGGCCAAGAAGCTCTGGCTGAGGAACGCCATTGGGGACCTCACCATGGAGCAATACTATGCCCATCAGAGGAAGAAGAAGATGACGCTGAAGATGCTGATGGTGGTGGTGGTTGTGTTTGCCGTGTGCTGGTTTCCCCTGAACTGCTACGTGGTGCTGATGTCCTGCAGGGCCATCCACAGCAGCAACGCTCTGTACTTTGCTTTTCACTGGTTCGCCATGAGCAGCACCTGCTACAACCCCTTCATCTACTGCTGGCTGAACGAGAGCTTCCGCACGGAGCTGCGGTCCCTGCTGTGCGTGTGCCGCCGCCGGAGCACGGCTCAGGGCCACGCTCTGCAGCCCATCTCCCCCCTCTTCCGGCATGCCAAGGCTGAGAACTGCCCGTGCAAAAGAAGCAGCACACGCCAGAAGGCACAGGCACCCTCCCAGAGGAACTCTGCAAGGACAGACATATCCAGCGTGCAGCCGATTGTGGCAGAAAGCTGAACCGTTCATCGGACAGCAGGGCAGCATCACACAGGGATTGCAGAACCATGGGGAAATGGGTTTGGAAAGGCCTCTGGAGACCATCAAGTCAACCTTCCGCCTACAGCGTGCAAACTTCAACCTTTAACTGGGTCATTCAGGGCCTTGTTCTCTCAGGTATCAAAATTCTCTAGGGATTAATTGCCTGCTTGTGGGCTCCAGAATGAGGGGTGTTGAGTGAAGTTTGTATTGGAACAGTCAGCAAAAATGAAAAGAATTATTTAACAGCACACAAAGCCTTTCATGGTCTAAGCAAACATGGGGAAGCTACACTGGTTATACACACACCAGCTACCCACTGTGGCTTGATGTAAAGCTTTTAGGGCTTTAACTTTGTGAATTGACATTTCTTTGGCACAAAATCTAAATTATTTTCACTTTCAATAATATTTTACTATTTACCAGTCCTCAAGAACTGTGTTCTTTGTGGCTTCCCTGCCAGCCTGGCAGCCCTTCCCTGTTGAGTCAGCCTGTCTTCCTGTCCTGTAGTTATCCCATGGGAGGCAGCAGCAGCAACCTTATAGGAGCGATGGAACTGGGCGTTCTGCCTTTGTCTGAGATGGAACCAGCAAACCAGACCTGCAGGTTTTCAACCCAAAAGGCAGGAGATGGAAGAAGTTCACCTGTAACATGTAAACAGCCATGCATTCCCTGCTCAGTTAAACTGAGCATCTGACAATGTGCCACAGGATTTGCCTCAAGCACAGATCCTTTTGTTCCAGCTACATTGCTGGTGGCAGGGCACACCAGCAGTGCTGGTCCTGGTCCAAACAGTGCCTCAGGAACTCAAGAGATAGCTGGGATTCCTGGGGATGTGTGTGCCTGACAGCTGGCACCAGCAGCTGCTGCTCTGGGGGCTCACAGTGGAGCCAGCCACCACATTTCAGAGCTTGGTCACTAGAGAGAGATGGGAGCCAATGGCCAACTTCAGTGGGAGCCAATGGCCAACTTCAGTGGGAGCACATGGCCAGCTTCAGTGGGAGCCAATGGCCAACTTCAGTGGGAGCACATGGCCAACTTCAGTGGGAGCACATGGCCAACTTCAGTGGGAGCACATGGCCAGCTTCAGTGGGAGCACATGGCCAACTTCAGTGGGAGCACATGGCCAACTTCAGCCTATGGCTATGAAAAGCCACCAAAGCTGTGTTCTCCTCTTTCTCAGAAAGAATAACCAGTTTCTTTGTGTCCATTCTGCACTGGCTCAGCTCTTGTGTTGGTAAAGGGTTGAGCTTCAAAAGACAGTGACAAAGAATTGAGCTTCAGTCTTCCCATGTAAAATACTCTAAATTACACCTCTACAGCTGAGCATTTCCACCCAGACTGGCAGCATGTCACAGCTGCAGACCTGCATGAAAGGCTGCTTCAATTTGGAAATCAAGATGCTTTGATGGGTACAAAAATATGTGACCTGAGAATGTATTTATATTTCAAAAAGAAACTGTGAAGGGGAGGAAAGAATAAGAATAACACTAATCTTGCTTTTTCCTAAGTTGTTGTGGGAAGCAGGAGGACAATTACAGCTGGGACAGGGACCTGGCATGGCTTGGGACACTGCAAATCCCGGTGGCATTGACAGTACTAAGGCTTCAGGTCTGTGCTCCCATCTGAGGCACAGTGATCTCTTTTCCTTCACATCTGCAGGAAGTACTTTGCAGAGGATATGCTATGGGGAGGAAATGGAATTAGAAATATCTCCTCAGAGAGCAAATACCCAAGGCTCAGGTATCGGCTCTGACCAGGTGAACCTTTGATTTGGTTCCACTGGAGTGCAGTCCTGCCCAGAGCTGGCACCACAGAGGGAGTACCACAACCTTTAATTGTGTTACAAGTAAATTACAGCATTAACCAGACATTACTCCTAAGCTGGGTATTTTACTGTCTGGAAAACTGGGAATCCATGACACTGCAAATGAAATTTCCCTACTATTACTATCTGGAGGTTTCTATAAACAAGACGTCTCTTCTTAAAAAAACAAACCAATCACAAATGCAAATAAACATTGTTACTGTAACTTAGTAAAACTTACTCAAATGCTCTTCTCTTTGCATAGGAAAAAAATCAATGAGACTAAATAATGCAGTTTGCATGTATATCCCAACCCACTCCCAGAGAACTGTCCAACTCCTTACTCTGGGCTAAATAAATCAAAGTCTGTTCTTGCCCCTCATCCTTCAGCAGGACAGCATGCTGGCTCAGCATCCCTCAGCCTTGTGTGAATGGACGGATGGTGCAGGCCAAGGTCAAACCCACAGGCTGCCCACCTGACCATGGCAGTAGGCAGACATCATCCCTCACCTGGCAACAGCTCTCCAAGGGACGGTTTGCTCCCAGATGAAAAGCTGACATTGTTTCCTCAGAGCACATCCCATGCTGATTCTTGCACAGCAGTGCTTTCCTCAGTAGGAGTCTGCAGTCTGGCAGTGTTGAGCTACCTTAAAAAACATCATTTCTTTGAGGTGATTGTTTTTGCAAAAGTCTGGCAAGCCTCCTTGTGATTACACACAACCTCCCACCGGATGCTCTTGCTTTAATATGTGCTCTGTTAAAATATCTGTGTGGTTGTAATACAGTGAGATTTGATCCACCAATGTTCTTTGAGGGCTAACAGTCAAATAAAATACTGGTCCAGCACCCTCTCTCTCCTCTGGGTTTTGTGTAACTTTTGAGTTATGAAAAGGAGATGCTATTCCCTCTTACAAGAGGATTAGCAAAAAAGCATAGACTGCTGCTCGTGGCAGACATAAACCCATGACCAAAACCTTTATCTCCATGTGTCTTGACTTCTTTCAGCATGAAGAGCCCTTTACACAAAGAAGTTCTGTGGTTACCCAGGTGAGGAGTCAGCCATGGATGTGCCCTGACTGCAAATGCTGTTTCATTGCCATGTGCTTCCCTGCAGCTCACGCAGTCAATGGCTGCTCCCAGCAGCACTTTTTGCCTGGCACGTTGGTCCAGGCAGGAGCATGGGATGCTTTGAGGTCTCCTTGAATTTAATTGTTATTCTCCAATAAACACTTCCACGAAGAGAGGCACAGCCTGATCAATTCCTTGTGCATTTCTCCCTGGTGCTCCTGCTGGGATGCTCAGCCATCCCCTGGTTCCCTTCCCCTTGCTGGGGAGCTCGTGCTGTCCCTCACATGACTGCAAGCAAACAGGACAGGAACCGTGCACAGCAAGTCTGGTACAGCTCTGCCACACATGAAAACTGGTCATCAAAGTCAGATTTGTTTGGAAGGGGCTGCTCAGTAACAACATGTGCACTATGACTGTGCCAGACCCAGGCTCGCTGGGAAAGGTGCAAATAGGGCAGCAAGAGCTCAGGCAGGTAACTGGTCACCAAAGATGATACATCAATTTCCAGCTACACATCTACTGAAAACCAGCAATATGCCAAATACAGAGCCCTGCAGCTACATTAAAATAACCCTTTAGCATTTAAAGTGTTAAAATCAGGTGACTACACCAGAAGAAGAGAATATTTTATTGCCCTCTCTGAAGAGCTGTTTCTTATCTCTCCTTTTGAAGAAACTTTCCAAGCAGAATAACGAACCTGCAGCTGTGAATCATTTAACCAGCCCTGATGGGCTTTGTGCAGCTCCACAGAGGGCTCACAGGCTTTTTGAGACACTTCTGAGTGATTAAAATGAAAGCTGCTAAATGGGTTCACTTCAACATTGCCCAAAGCACTGTGGCACCCTCCAAATCCAGACCAAATGGCTTTAGTTTGAAAAACAGGGAGATGTAGGAATAGGAATGTGTAAGTCAAAGGAATGGGAAAGACATCCCTCCATGGAGGGTTCCTGTCTCTTTGGCTCTAACTGTGGTAAGAAGACACCTGAGGGTCTTCACATAGGGTGCTCTACCCCCCAAAACACAGTGTCGAACAGACCAGGGGGGTCACTGGGGCTGGTACTCAGTTTGGGATTGTTGCTATAGTCAAAGAGCCCAGTGCTCATTGCGCAGGAGTGAAGCTTGCCAGTGAAGTAATTATTAGCTAACTGAATAACTATTAAGCTGGTAAAACCAAGTTACTTGGTCTGACACTTCACTGCTATTGTGGACTTTGGTCATTTAAAAAATTTTTTACCCCTGACGCAGGTACAGGAATTGCTTCTTGATGGTTTTTCCATACAAGAGAAGTGTTAACTCACACAGTGCAATTGTTTGCACAGAGACTGGTACCGCAGGTGAAGAAGAATAGGCCTGGTCTTCTACACATCAAAATGAGAAGCCACTCTTTATTTTTTTTCACAGGAGGACAAAATTCAGCTTTCTCAGGTGGAAAATTCTCTTCTGTGGTATCTGCACTGACCCTTAAATGATCCTGAATTCATTTATATTTTTAATATTCCTCTGTCACTATGCAGACAGGAGTAAGTAGGGTTTGTCTTGACATTCACCTCACAGGAACCTGGTGTAAAGTGTCTCCCAGGATGTGTGTGGGCAAAGGGCTGGGAATGGGTGGCTGCCACAAAGATGGCAGAGAGCCTCCAAGCACAGGGACACTTCAGGAGCAGGATGGAGCCCGGAGGGCTGGCTGGCAGCTGGCACTGTTTGGGAAGGCTGAGGACCCGGCACGCGACACAGGCTGTGTGCTGTCCATTTACACCCACTGCAAATCCAAAGGCCAGGAAGAGCAGGGTATTTTTCAGCTGGAATGTGTCACTCTGAGGTCCTTTCATTGCTGAAGGTCTTATGACTCTTTATGAGATCTGCATTGCCAACAGGGCTTTATACAGGTACTTTATACACCCGCAACTGGCTCAGCTGTTTCACCTCTGCCTGTCTACAAAATGCAGGAATCGATGTCAGCAGTGTTTTCTTTATTCCCGGAGGTTTGCTTTGCTATGTTCCAGAATGTGAGGTGTGGAGCCGACTTCTCCCAGGAGAACGTGTCCACCCCTCTGCCACTCAAACACCGTAACCGGGGTGTATCCCGTGGGTTTTCCCCTGCAGATCCCAGCTCGCTCGGGTGCTCCGATGCCAAAGGAAGTTTTGAGTTCAATGAGCAGGAAAACACGCACGGCTCTCATGGCCACAGGCGATCCCGGAGCCCAGGGCTGAGGCGCCGCTATCCAATGACCGGTGCCGACCGAGAGCCACCGGGAAGGGCCACAGCAGCGTCGTTAAATGGAGAAAATGACCCGGGAGAGGGCACGGGGAAATAGGGAACGGCGGGAGCCGGGACAGGGCACGGGGAAATAGGGAACGGCGGGAGCCGGGAGAGGGCACCGGGAAATCGGGAACGGCGGCGGGACACGGGAGAGGGCACAGGGAAATCGGGAACGGCGGCGGGAGCCAGCAGGGGGCGCTGTGTCACCGCCCCGCCGTCAGGGCGGACACATGGTGCCGCAGCGCCCCCTGGCGGCCCGCGGTTCCCGCCCTGCGCGGCCGCGGTGCCCCGAGGGCCTTGAGGGGGAAAAGGCCCCGGGACCGCCGGGACCGCCGGGACCGGGGCGGGGAGGCCCGCGAGGGGTGCCCCTGACCCGGGGTGGGCCCGCGAGGGTGCAAGTGACCCGGGGTGTCACGGGGTTCGTCCTCAACCGCTCACCCAGTGAGCACCCACGCCTCACTGCCGAGCTCGGCCGTGCTGGCGTGCTCCGAGTGAACGGGGGGTTCTCGGAGAATTTGAAAAATGTAATTCAGGGTTTGAGAAACACCATACAGACTTGGGCACCGGTCTGAGCTTCTCAGTCATCTGTAACAGGAGAGAAGAATGTGATATGTGATAAAAAGTGTGTGCGTGTGCATGTTCCCGCCTGTCCCTGGGGGTTCACCTGCTATTCCGGAGGATCCAGGTGCGATAAACCGGGCACCCTGCTCGTTTGGGATGTGGCACAGTGACACTGCAGGATGTGCCTCAGTGACACTGCACCCTGCTCATTTGGGATGTGGCACAGTGACACTGCAGGATGTGGGACAGGGACACTGCACCCTGCTCGTCTGGGATGTGCCACAGTGACACTGCAGGATGTGGGACAGGGACACTGCACCCTGCTCTCTTGGGATGTGCCACAGTGACACTGAAGGATGTGGCACAGTGACACTGCACCCTGCTTTCTTGGGATGTGCCTCAGTGACACTGCACCCTGCTCTCTTGGGATGTGCCTCAGTGACACTGCAGGATGTGCCTCAGTGACACTGCACCCTGCTCATTTGGGATGTGCCACAGTGACACTGAAGGATGTGCCACAGTGACACTGCACCCTGCTCTCTTGGGATGTGCCTCAGTGACACTGCAGGATGTGCCTCAGTGACACTGCACCCTGCTCATTTGGGATGTGCCACAGTGACACTGAAGGATGTGCCACAGTGACACTGCACCCTGCTCTCTTGGGATGTGCCTCAGTGACACTGCAGGATGTGCCTCAGTGACACTGCACCCTGCTCATTTGGGATGTGCCACAGTGACACTGAAGGATGTGCCACAGTGACACTGCACCCTGCTCTCTTGGGATGTGCCACAGTGACACTGCAGGATGTNATGAAAGCCCACTGCTAAAAAACACTTGCCCTGGAAAAGTTAAAACAAACAGATGAGTCCCACAGATACTTCTCCCAGTCATTAATGTCTCCCAGAATATCATCACTGCTCTGAAGGCTGGTTTGGACAACATGTCATCTTTTTTCTCCATTTCTGCTCATGAGTCAGCCTCCTGTCTTTTGTTCACTCTTTTCATGAGTTTCCTGAGGTAGCAGAATCAGACCATCAATAAACCCCTATAAATCATTACTTGTTTCCATGGCTTTCAGGGAAGCAATAAACCCCTTCCCTTGGCTGTGTAACTGAGTTCATCGAGCCAGTGGTACTGCAGCCAAGCACACATTTTCTGGAGATGCCCCAGAGCCTCGCACAGCAGGTCAGCCTGGTGGGGATCAGGCACCTGGGGACCCAGACAGAGCAGCAAGTGTCACTCAGTCTGAGGCAGTTTTAACCTAATCCAGTAGAGCATCATGCACTGAGTACCTCTGGCTGTGAACTAAAGGTTATTTATTGGCTGTGTTACTGCCTACAGCATGTTACCCAGACACTGCCAAGTGTGAGTCCAGGTACAAGTGGCTGAGTGAAATTCAAGGACCTTGTGCCTTTCCCCACGTCCTCAGGATCTGGGCTTGGCCGTGTTCTGGGAGCCTCTTCCTGGGATTAGGGATGTGCTTTGGTGTTTTGCTTCCAGCTGAGGAGAGCTGGCTGCCATCCCAGGGCCTGCTGCTGGGGCTAGAAGGTAACCTGATAATTTTGCTTCAATTGTCAAATTGTCATGCTTCTTTTGAGTAGAATCTCCCTTCAGTCTTGCCCCAGAATGTTTGTTATTTCCTAGGAGTTATTTTCAGTCTGTTTTAGCCTTTGCTGTCTGAGTCCTGGCTGTGCCCTCAGTCACCCTTATGCTGAAACACAGTTTTTCTTTAGTGGATCTCTTGGGCAGCAGCTCCCAAAGTCAGGTACCCAGGACATGCAGTTTGTGACATCTTCAGCCTAGGGAACTCCTGATGTGCTCATGTCTCTGGTAATTAGTGTGTGTGTATAAATGTCAGCTCAATTTTCTTGGTGATCTAAGTGTTTTAGATGAACTAAATTACCTCATTCTTTCCTGTGATAGCAAATGTCTATCTGTGTGTTAAAACATTTTTTGCCCTCTTTTACTTGGCAATTTTCACCCTGAACTGCTGGAGACTTCAAAAGTCTGGCATTCCAAATGGAAAGAGCTCTGTTTTTTGTTCCCTGTGTGACAATTTTTTAAATGAAGTTCAAAAGAAAAGAAAGCTAAAACTTGGCAGGTGTGTTTAAACAAAGCAAAAATCACTTCAAATCTGAAATTAAGGGTTCCTCTCATTTTCTGAAAACAGGCAGTTTTCTTTAGCAGCTGTTCCTGCTATTTCTGGAAACATTAAGTAGAAAACATAAACTTCTGCCTCTGGATAAAGGAAGATTCCAACTGTAAATTTTTTTGTGAATTCTTTACCTGCCTGAAACTCAAGCAAACACACCACAGAGAAGAGCTCCCAGAGGCCCTGGCTGAAAAGGAGAACCTGTTCCCTTCAGCAGACTGTTATTTCAGCACTGTCTGCTGCAGATGATCATGATCTAAAACCACCATGTGGGGTGAAGGAAGGGATCCCAGGGGTTCTGCTGCTCCTCTGCTGGGAGCTTTTAACCAGTTTCCCAAAATCCCTGAGATAATTCAAACACAAGGAAGGAGATGACAAGGATAAAAGAAGAGAGTCTGTGATGCCAGTATGACAGCTGTCAGTCACACAAGACTTCCAAAGTATTTTATGGAAAAGGCCAACTTCACAGGAGATCCAGGCAGCAAAGGGATTTGCCAATTGCCATTAGAATATCAAAATGTTTTAGCTTAAAATACAAGCTAGCACTATCAATCTCAAATTGGAAAAGTCTTGGGAGAAAAATATTTTCCGGTAGCAAGTTAAGAAGTATACCTTTTGCAATATTTTCCTGTTGCAGACAACTTTGTGTTTGCATGTTTTTGTGTGGAAATCTCCTCCTGTTGCTGGCACAGGGCTGGCTGGTGCATTTCTGTCACTGGGACATGGGCACCAAAGCAGGGGAACAAAACTGAGCCAGTATTTTCTTTGTTTCCATTCCAATTGTGTGTGCTCAGGCTGCTGCCCAGGGTCCTGTGGTTTGGACCCACCTGCAGGCTCACATCAGCAGCCCCACTGAGCTTGGTTCACAGGTTTCCTCATTAAGTTGATGAGTCCCTGAAGAAAGACCCTTCCCTGAGCCTGGTACTGACCAGACCGTGTTCCTGCTCAACAGAGCTGTCCCCTGGAAAGCTGCTTTCCCCAGGACTGCCTGAGCACCCTGGCTGGGGCTTGCCCCATCCTCTTCCCATAGCTTGGGCAGTGTTAAAGGTGCTGGATGTACCACAATGAAGCTTTAGTAATTTTAAGACTTGGTTTCAAGCTTGGTTTTAATGCCTTCACTAATGATCTTGACAACCTGTAAGGATGTGAGTCTCCTCTTAATTGCTGAGGGAGCACTTGGTAATGCAGTGTAAGCAACAGAAAGGTCTGGAATGTGAAATATATTTTCACATTTTCTTTCTTTCATCAATTCTTTCTTCCCATATATACAATGGGAAGAAAGAATTTTAAAACTAGTGGTGGGGTTTTGCTAGGCCTGGAAGTTCAATGGGAGCCTTTTGCTACTTGATTCTGTGTTCTGTGGTTTTGAAGTCTGTTGGAGCAAATTGCAATCAGCGCTGGGCTGATCAGGGCTTGCAGGTACCACCCTTTCATGGGGCCTTGCAAATTAGAGTAAATATTCACTGAATTGATGCTTCTGGGCATTTTTCCCTGCTCAGTCATACCCAGAGGCTCTTCTCTGGTATCACTAACTTTATCTTAAGAGTAATCACAGATTCTCCCAGTTTCTAGAAACTGAGATGTGAAGTCCATGCCATATGAGGGAACTTGTTCCTCAGCAGCTCTATCTGCTGTCATGATCTATTTAACTGGTGCTCATTCTGGGTAAATCACAGCTGGTGGAGAACAGCAGAGGCACTGAACTGAGGCACTCTCTGCAGCACTGCAGGGGTTGGGTACTGGTGAGACAGAAGTGGTCATAGCAATAAGCGCAGCTCATTGGAAATTGGGAGGGTGTGTGGCAGCCAGGGAGAGCTGTCAGATGAGGCAACAGGAGCCTGCTCAGCCCAGGCTCTGAACTGCTCATGTCTTGGCAGTCCTTTCCCACTCTCTATTCTTTTCTTTTTTTTTTTTTTTTTTTTTTTTTTCCCTAAGGAGGGAAAGGTTTTAGNTGAAGCAGGCAAAGGTTTAGTTGTTTTCTAATACTTCTAGGTCTGGAAGTCTTGTGAGCACTTGCTTCCCATCTATCCCATCCCTTGAAGTGACTTTCCCATAGTGGCGTCTACTTCCCCACATCTTTGGTGGGACAAAATCTTCTCCAGCTCCTCTCCCTCTTTCTTCTTTTCTGATGATGCTGAACTAGTCATCCTGGGCATAAAGCCACTGGGGGAGGAGGTCACAATGTTCCTGTGCAGTGATTAATGGGAAGTGTTCTTGGAGCAAAGAAGTGAGCTGACTCTTTAAAATAACATTCATCAAAGGAAAGAGCCTGCTGGTTGCTAATTTTTGAGGGATAGTCAGTATCCTCCCTCTGTGGGCTGATAATCCAGAATTGACTCACTGACTAAAGTTGTCTAAACCATCATATTTCTAAAGTATTGCATTTCAGACCAGGGCTTAAAGGGCCAGGAGTGGGGCTGGCTGACACCCTTAGGTATGTGTCACCATCCAGTTTGAGGGAACATTACAACCACAGGAGCAATCTCTAAAAGCTCCAGCCATCAAAATCTGCCTCTCCAATTTCTCCCAATAACCTCCTCTGTTTTCACGTAGTAGCCATGTGCTTTGGAAAGAGGCAGTGTGCTTGGGAAGCCAGTAACTGGATAGGACACAGAAAAATAGATTCTCCCACCAGTGTGTTTGAGGGACTAGGTCAGGCAGACTCTCAGAGGCAATGCCAGACACAGAACTGGAATGATCCTCACGGCTATGCATGTCTTGAAACCATGCAATTAAATACTTGCCCAGCAAGTGGAAGGCTTCCTCCTTGGTGGGAAAAGCTCCTCCTGAGCTGGGGGGCTTTGGCCAGCATACCTCCCTCCTCCAAGAACACCCTTGCCTCCAGCAGTCACCCACATGGAAAGACTGTTTGAAGCCTTCCTGCAGAAGCTGTTCTGCTTCAGTGGTGTGTGTAAGTTAAAAATCATCTAAAACAATAATTATCTCCTCTGCAGTTCAGTAGGGAACTGCTCAGCTCTCTTCACCACCATCAGCTGCAAGTGGGGCTGAGCAGGCACTCACAACCCCACAGGAGGCACTGAGAAATACTGTCTTTCACAGGATGTACATGGTACCACATGTCTGAGACCTTGGCAATGATCAAAACTTGCTTTTCTAAGCCCAGCTCCAGAGTTCCTCTCCTGCTTGTCCCAGCTTCATAGGCACTTATCCAGGGAGAGGGACATCTGGCAGGTTTGGCAGTGATACAATTTGTGTTTGGTAAAATGGGAGCCTGGACTCTGCCCTGCATCCAGTGTTCAGCATTTGCTGTCTCCAGGCAGAGCCACTTGCAGGGGAAACAGGTGAAGGAGCAGGGTTCCCATGCAGGGCAATGCTCTTCAGCCTGTGCTGGCACCCTGTCCTGTGTCCCCTCACTGTGCTCCAGCCAGGTGTCCCCAGGACCACCAACAGCCTGAGTGCTTCTGTGTGCTGCTGTTCAAGCATGGAAAAATCTTTAAAACAGTCAAAGAACAATCAGGAAAGCCTGTCTTTCTTGGAGTCTTACCCAGTTTTCTGCAAATTGCTCAACATGAGTTAAAGTATTTTAAAATGATCCCAAAACTGCTATGAATTATATGTTTGGGTTTCTTGGTAGCTTGGGAATGGAAGACGGCTGCAACCCCATTCTGCTATTATTAATGCTATTTTAACTTTCACCTCTTGGGTGGAAAAAACATTTTATGTCTTGAATACTTCCTCTTGCCCAGGTCATGCAGGAATCCTGAATATTGGCAGTCTCATTAATTGTGCTTAGCCTTCAGCAATCAGTCAGGCAGCTCACAAGGGCTTTTGGCAGAGGAATTTTTAGTGATAAAGTCATACTTTGGGCTACAGACAAAATAATTCTTTTAATGGACAGATTTATTGGAAAATTAAACACATATTCAGAAGTAGCAGTAGAGAAATAGCCTCCTCCAAAGTAAAAATCTCCAACCACCAAAAGTGCCTCTATGGTGACTTCTAATAATGCCAGTTTCCTGTTCTTCCATAAAACCCACATGCATTTTGCAGGGGAGAGAAAGAGAAAAAGAAAATACAGTGTCAGTCAGATAACTGTTCCCTCTCCCAAGCTTCAGTAAATATCTGAGGCATTAGTATCAGGAAAGCGTGTCCCCTGAACGTGTGCTCTGATTTATGTCTTGGTTCTGTCCAGGGAGTGCAGGATCCTGTGTGCACAGCAAAATTTATCTTCTACACAAAGAGCTTTTCGTAGTAATTGCACTTCACTGACTGAGCTTGTCCAGAACTTCAAAAATATCTTTCCTAACACCTCCCCATGCTGAGATGGAGTGTTGGGCAGTCTGGGCTTCTGCTAGTTGAGATAGGAGTTTCCAGTACATGTACCATTAAAAAGGGGGAAGGCTGTTTTGTGCCAGTGTCAAGTGCTGTTGGCACATTTGCTGTGGCTCAGCCATGCAACAGCTGGGACTAGATCACCCCTCTGTGGGTCAGATGTGTCACTTGGTAAAAATAAAACCAGCTGAGAAAGCCCTGCCTTCAGGGCACAGCAAGGTCTGTTCCCCTGTCACAGCCAGGATGCTGTTGGGGGCAGTGTTAGAGTTTCACCCTGGTGTGATGTGCAGGGTTTGTGCCAGTGTGTTCCCAGAGATGTGGCAGAGCCCCTGTGATGCCCATGGGGTGTGCAGGAGTGCCCATGGCACTCAGCAGTGGTGTCCATGGGGTGTGTGGCAGTGCCCATGGTCCCTGTGGTGAATGTGTTGGTGCCCAGGCTGTCGAATCTGCCCCAGCTGCCCTGCAGTGGCAGCCAGTGTGAGGACAAGCCCAGTGACCAGCCCCAGGTGAGGGCCAGGGGTGTTCTCCCTCTGCAGAGCCTTGGTGTCATGTTCAGGCTGAGGAAAAGGGGCACTGAGTGCAGGGACTCTGGAGGGATGCTGCTGCAGGGCAGGCAAGGGAGGGAAGGCAGGGTGGCTTCCCTTGTTGTTCTAGTGCCTGGGCAACCCTGGTGTTTATTGAGCAGGTTGTGTGGAATGAAACAGAAGAGCAGATGTGAGTGAAGTGCCATGTCTCTGCTGGCCACCCAAAAAAGGATGCCTGGCACTGCTCTGCTGAGGAGAGGGGTGGCCCAGAGACAGAGCCTTTGAGCTCTCACTCCCACATTAATACCAGTTTTCCTTCTTTGCCCTCAGAAAATCATTTCTCTTTTCATAAAGTGAGGTTAATGATAGCAATTTCTCTGCTTCACAGGAGGGCTGGGAATGAATTAGTATTTGTCAAATAATATGAGACATTAAAAACAATATTTTTGTGGAATGAAACTTCAGCAGAGGAAATGCAGTTTTGAAATTTTTGAGATCTTAGGAATGAAATAGCTGGACATGATGAGTCTAGACTGAGGAACACAAATTAATGTCAGAAATATTTGTGAGTTCATGTGATCTGGAATGCCTGTGGCTAGTGTGGTGAGAGCACAGGGTTTGGGGAGCAGGGTACTGGTTTTCTGCAGAGCACAGAAAAGAGTTCTGTCACTGGGAGTTGAGAGGAGACCCCAAGGGAACAACAGGGATCCTAGTGACGGGCTTCATCTCCCTTTTTGCACCAGCATGTTAGCATTACACGTCAGGATTCTAACATAAACATTCCCAGCAGCTGACAAGTGTCTCCCTTGGAAAGCCTGGTCGAGCATTTATCCCTGTGCCAGCACTGAAGTGGAAAAGATAAATGAAGAATTCATATTGTTGGACTAGAGTATGCTCGTCAATAATTCCAAGTAGTTCCTCAATTAGGCTATTACTAATTATCTTTTTTCACCATAATTGGGAGGACAAGGGGTTCTGGCAGGCGCTGCATGAGACATACAGAAGAAAATGATTAAAGCAGTGCCAAAAATATCACCATACTGGAGTCATGACTCAGATCCTGACCTTTCAAATAGCACTGCGGAGAGCCTGAGCTCATTTGGATGGGATCCCAGGGATCCAGGTGAGAGTGACAGCATGGTTCAGCATGGCCAGCTTTGGAGAGAGGGAAGAAACTGGGGATGTTCTGGAGGTGGGGCAGAAAACTAAAGGGCATGAGGAACTTCAGATGAATCTGTTTCTCCTTCTCTGGTCTTCCTGAAGAAAAGGGTAATTCCACACTCTTGAGCTTAACTGTTTTACCTGTCAGCATTCCTGATCACTCCCTGCAAAGAATGTGCATTCTCTGGTTAATGTGATTATCAGCAGTAATTAATTCCAGCTTCCAGTAATGAATTACAGCTTCTTTTTGATCAGCGTTTTAAAAGCCCTTTAAGCTCGTGTCAAGTCGTGTTTGCTCAGAAAGAGGAGTTCTCAATCACTCCCATGGAGCTCACGATTCCTTGTGGATTGCTGCAACTGCAAGAGACTCAATTTCAGAGGCAAAGTGCCCGGTGTAAGACTGGCACAGAACTCCAAACCTGGCTGTGAAGGGACAGATGCAGGTGAGTCCTCATCAGGGCTGAGGATGCTCCATGTCAGGCTTTATAACACTGAGCTGCTGTGCAGAGGATGAGAGGAAAAGCTTTGTCCTGAGCAGGGATCCGTGGGATCCTCCATCATGCTGTGTCTGATTTGGGGAAGCTGCTGCAGGGGGAGAACCTGGCTCTGACACCAGGAGGGCACCCAGCCCCACAGAGGAGTGTCCCTCCCTCCCAAGGCAGCTCCACCGACCTCCAGCTGGCACAGGGAGCAAGAGTGTCTGTGCCCTGTATCGGGGGGAGCTGTGACCCAGCTGGGGTCTGTCCATCCCCCTGCCCTCCCACTCCCTGGGATGTGACTCCTGCCAAGCCACACAGACGGCTGCCAGCAGCAGAGGAATATTTGTCTGCGTGCATTCCTTGTTAATAAAAATAAGTCTTTTTTAAGGTCGTAGGCAGAGGAGTTGTCATGTCACATCCTGTTCTGTGTCTCCACAGCAACTCCAAACTTCCCAAACACGGAGCAGAGCAGTGATGGTCTGTCTGCAATGCATGAACTCGGGCTGTCCTGGCTGTGTCACCCACTGGCCCCCTTCCCAGAGTGGGAGCATGCAGAGCAGTGTGGGTGGTAAACTGGCACCGTCACTGCTGCCTCAGTGATGCTCTCTGCTTCACTCCCCTGGGACCAGGGAGATGCTGCCTGTGCACCCCAGCAGAGCCCACAGGGTCCCCTCAATGGCAGATAAAAAATAAATATAGCCTCTCAATATTTGGCTCCTATGCCCAGAGTCACTCACTTTCCCTTGGATATACAGGTGTTTGACCAAGGATGTTTCACAGGATCATGGGCACTATTTTCTCTCTCCTAAGAGAAAATTACTCAGCCAGATAAAACAAGCAAAAAATGCTGGTTGTGCTGATTCATAAGGAAACAATTTCCCTTCTATTTTAGCACTGTACAGCAGGAAATTGCAGAGTGATTTGCTGGAGGAGCAAGAAAATCAGGATAGGACAGATTGTACAGCATTTTCTGAGGGTCGGATAATTCTTTGCAGCCTTAGAATCTGAGCAGGTTTGTGCTGCATGATATGGTGTAGACTAGAGATTCATCTGCATCTTCAGTAAGTTCCAGCTTCAGGAGGAGCATAAAAGAAGAAGCCTGGAGCTCAGTGGGTCTTATTTATACCACTGGAAAATTATATCTGAGGGGCAGCGACTTGGTGTGTGCTCCTGGCTGCACTGGCTGTGCTGGGGTTTGTGCCTGAACTGTTGGGTATTTAAAAAACCTTCAGAGTTGCCCTTGGAGTGGTGGTTGTGGCACCCAAGCCCAGTAGGTTTGTGAAGGGCTGAGGCCCAGGAGGTTTGTGAAGGTCCTGGTTCAGTGGGTGGAGGGGTCTGGTGGGTCTGTGTCCAGGGCTGATTCCTCTGGGCTGTGGGGAGCTGCGGGGCACAGAGGGGTCTGGTTGTGTCTGCTCTGTGTTTCTGGGTACCAGCTTGGTACCCACACTGGCCAGGGGCTCTGCTCCTCACAAGGATCTGGTTGAAGTTCTAGTGCCCAGATCTTGAAGTACTTGGGGATTTCAGGAGAAGTTTAGGCTTCACTTTGCACCTAAAAGCCTGATTTGCTGCCATAGCAGTATAATTGCCTATTCTTGTCTGCTTTTTAGAGTTGTGAAGTGATTTCTCCCTCCAGGGAATCCTTCTATATCTCTCTCTCCTTTGCTGCTGGTCAGGCTGTTCCACATCTCTCCTCTCCCTGAGTGTCACTGCAGTCCTGTGAGGGTTCAATGGCATCTGATTATTCTGCCCATTTTTCCTCTCATAGTTCAAATTATCTGCAGGAAAGACATATTTTGTGATGCTTGGAAATGCCAGTTCAGAACTCCTGAAAATTCAGAACCTCAGGGTTTGCCCCCCAATCCTTTTGCACTTTGAACAGCATCTTGATGAAGGATTAGCTCAGCTGCAGTTACCTTCACCTTTTGTTTCTGAGATCATGGTCATCCCTGTCTGTGTGCAGTTTTTCATGCTAAGGGAGCATTAAGCCAAGCATGTGCTCAGATGTGGAAAAACAAACCCATGGAGGTCATGGGATGTTAAAGATCACAAAGAGAATGAGGCTGTGCTGGGCAGAAGGGACAGAAGTAGCAGCACAGCCACCCCCAGAGAGGTGCCTCCTCCTTCCCTGTGTCACCCTGCTCAGGAGGTTGGCACCAGGAGCTGTCCCTTCTGACCATCCTTGCAAGCTTTTGCATCTTTATAAATTTCTCAAGCAAAGTTTTCTCTTTCTTTCCTGGTTGGGGAAGAAACCCAGTGCAAAAGGGCATAGGAGTGGGGATGCTGTTTCCTGGCATCTTAATGAAGCAAATCCTACAAGCTATCTGAAGGGGTTCTAGGAAATCTCTCTCCCCACCCAGGTATAAACTGCCTGAGTGTCCAGGAAGAGTCTTCTTGCAGCAACTCTAAAGGCATGTTCCCAGCCTGTGAAGAGCTGTCCCTTGTCTTCTGGTTCCTCTTATGTTGTTATTGCCAGAGATTAGTGTTAATTGCTGAGCCCCGTGGAAAGGGAGTGCTTGGATGGTTTGGAGTGCCTGCAAAAGGTGCGTCACATGTTTCAAAGTGTTTGATAAACAGGGGAGCAAAGGCAGATAACAGCATCAAAGCCCGTGCTGTGCTCCCCTGGTGTAGTGGGCAGCTTTTGAGAGAGGGAGCAGATTGCTGAAAGCCATCATATTACTGGAGAACATGAACCTGCTTGACTGGTGACCCCTGGCAGCCTCAGCAGGTGATGGACAGCACAGAGGGAGACACTAGGAGGACAATTACACTTCACATCTTTTCCTTTAATGCACTGACCTCTAGAAAGGAGGTGGGAGCAAACATGGAGGAAAAAACCATTGTTGTATCTAGATTTGGGGTTCTGAATATTCATTGTTTATCTCCAGACCACTCCAGTGTTTCAAGTATGAGAGCTACAGGTTGAATCAAAGCTTTTATTAGAGAATTAGATTCATTTGAAGCAAAATGCCTATGTAAGAAATTTGAATATAATCCAGCAGAAAGTGTCTGTCATGTCCTGGCAGCTCATCTTCAGAATATATCTGCATGTTGATGAAGTGCTCATTGAATAAGAATTATTCAGTCCTGGAGAAGAAACAGAAGTCCTGAAGGAGAGCTGCAAAAGCAGACTGTCATCAAACAGACATGAGATCAGTCAGGGTTCATGTTGCTCAAGAGATCTTCACTCTGGTCATATCCATTACTGCTGCTCTGGCTCTGAGCCTTAGTGAGGGCTCTATGAGGCACCTGCCCATGGCTGTAATTGCAGGTGAGTCTGGAACAATCCTGAGCTGGGAGAGGATGCTCTGGGCTGTGGTACCCACCTGCTGTGCTGCAGGAGCCTGAGCTGCCCCTGCTCCTGCAACACCTACAGCTGGAACCCCCCAGACCCAGGGCATGGTTTATGTTACATGGTTTATGTTACATATGTTAGTACAGGGTACTATTATTTTGCTGTTCCTATTGCCCCACACATACACACAACAGTTTTCTGTTTTAAGCCTTTCTTTAAGCTGTTGGTGTGTTTGAGCCCAATCACATACTGAGGAGGGAAGAGAGAAGATTGCTCACTGAGCAGCCTGGCAAAGAACCTCACTGCTGAAGGTCCCTCCTTGTCACAGCAACAAAGGCACTGGGGCCTTCCAGTGCTCTGTGTCAGTGCTGATTGACTGGAGTACAAAACACAGGCTGGTGCTCAGGGATGTGGGGTTGTAGCTGCCTCCAAAGCCACACTGAGTTTTACCACATCAACAAGCTTCTGGTACATGGGGAGTCTGTCATTTTATTATCACCTAAGCTGCAAGCAAAGCAGAATCATATAAGCTCATCTTTGTTCACAGCTGCCACACAACTGCAACACTGAGTTCTGTTCTTTCCGTCTTCCCAGACAATTCAGGATTTTCTGCTGAATCAGAATGGGAGGACTTAGACTGCCAAAATAAGGAGCCAGCCCAAGACCTGTGGTGTACCTCTGCTCTCAAATGAGGTCTTCAGTGCTGACAACAGGTTGTTTATTTCACAGGAGTATTTTAGGGTTCAGGTCCACAAATCAGTTTAGGCTGGTCTAAGCCAGCCATCCCTCTATCCCAGCAAGCCACATCAGGGCCACTGACCTGCACTTACTAGTTTCACTTAGATTATACCCCTGTTATTAGCACAAATGAGCTGAATAGAAAGTAGAAAATGCCTCTTTGAGCCCAGCATTGAATTCTCCACACAAAAAGGAAATGCCTGTCTCCTGAGTTTCTTTTCAGTTTTTTGTTCAAAAATTCTTAAGTGAACAAAGACAGGCTCCTGGTTCTCCTGCTTTGCAGCCATTCATGTGCCTCTGGGAAAGGTTCAGCTTCTGTGCTTGCCAGGCTAGTCAAGGAAACAGAAAACACAGAACATTAGTGCATTTAAATCCCAGGCACTCTAAAGTCTCAAGAAAATAGAAAAAATATTTGGCAGATACATCCACCTGATGCCCACAGCCTCAAGGGCCTCGGTTGGGAAAATCTAACAAAAGGTGCTTCTTTGAGGTGAAGCTTCCTGAATGAGTTATCATCTAAGGCAGGAAGAAACTGGAAGAAAAAAGGAGAGGACCTGATTCCCAGATTGGATAAGCCCCAAATACAGAAATTAATCAATCACCCAGTGTAATTAAGCATTGTGAACCGGAGAAATCCAGGGAGGATCCGGGCAGGCTTGCTGGAGGTCCCAGCACCAAGGGGGATGGCATTGAACCAAACAAAGGCTTTGAAATGCTGCTCTGTGTTTCCTCCTGGGAAAAGTGGCAGCAGCAGCAGCAGCAGCAGCAGCAGCAGCAGCAGCAGCAGCAGCAGCAGCAGCATTTCCCTTGGTCTCCACACTTTTGCCCAGCAGGAGACCCCTGCCATGTATGGGTCTCTTTGTGCTACCAAAGGCTCTGCAGCCTCATGGTAAGGGTTTCAGGGCTTCAGGGATTTGGAGATGTGCTGGGCACTGTGCAGGTGCTGGGGAGGGCAGGCAGGAAGCCTGGGCAGCCCCTGCCAGCATTCTCTCTCCATCCCTGCTCCTTCCAGCCCTGGCCCAGTGGTCCCTGGCCCAGCAGCAGCCCAGAGGGTTTTGGGACTCCTAGCCTTGCTGAACTTCTCAAAAGCAAGAAGAGGTTTTGTAATTTTTCCTCTTACACCTGGAAAGGGAGGTACCCCACAAGACTGTGATTTAGATCAGTCCCTGGAGCAAGAAAGCTGAGCAGAAGCAAGAAATCAGCATTTCTGAAACTCTCCTGGTACCTGAGGTACCTTAGCTCTGGAGCAGAGGAACAGTCTCTCCTCTGTTCTGACAGGTATTGAACCCTGAGCAGAGCTCCCTGAATACAGGAGAAACCCAGGAATTTTAAAATATAGCCAAGTTTTGTTTTGGCAAGGAGAATATTTTGTGCCATGACTGGGGAGGGGCCCTGCCCCTGCAGAACCCAAATCCAAGGGGCAGTAACTGGGCTGCAGCAGGCAGCTCCTGCCCAGCACCAGCTGGGGGGCTGAGATGTGACCTCACTGCCAGTGTCACAGTCTGGGAAGCTTTATTAGCTGAGCTCTCTGATAGTAAGTTAGTTATTTTTGTGTTTGTTTGTTTGTGGTTTGTTTTTGTGAAAACTTAATCTTCTGGTTTAATAAATAACATGTTTTCCCCTGAGCTGGGCTGGCTCCCTGCAGATGCCCACCCATCACTGCTTGCCTGGTCTCTTTGCTGCAGGAGAGGTTCCAGTGGCTAAGGGCCAAGTGATACTGGTGGCTGGAGACCAAAGGAATTGGCAAGAAGAAGACACATACCTTCGGGTATGTCCTTTCTGGTTCTGCTGATTCCTGAACTTGTTCTGCAGTCACAGTTCCAGAGGATTTAATACAAAAGTTTTTGATAGAAATAGCGTATTACTATTGTGAAGAGGAAAAAACCTACCTCGACTTTACCCAGCAGTGAAATGTACATTGATGGGCCTTGGCTTCACCCTGTGGGCCTGTTTCCATTTAAGCTGATCAAAATTCTGCAGATAAACCAGCCAGAGCTGGCACAGGTAACGTGTTTTGCCGGGTAATTGCAGCTGGAGCAGAGGATGCTGGCTGGCAGTGTTCTGCAGCCATATGCAGCATATGGGTGGTTTGTGTGTTGATTTCTTGCCTGGGTTGTTTAGAATTCTGCACCAGTAAGTAAAGAAATGGAAAATTACTGCCTTGTCTACAGTTGTTACAGAAATCTAATTCTCCAAGTGGCCCTGGAAATCTTTGTGCTGCTTGATCCTAGGGCCAGAGCTCGCTCCTCAGAGCTCTTGTTTAGTTCCTGACACTGAGCTTTGGAGGCTCCAATTATCTCCAGTACTAGATTTTGGTGAGTCACCCCAGTGCTGTCTGGCAGCTCCAGGGGCAGAGGGGCAGTGTGGGGCTGCATAGGGACTTGCCTGAGCAATCCCAGCACTCTCCAGTTTTGCACAGCAGTGAGAAATGCCCCTTTCATTCTAAACCTGTCCAGCCATTCCTCTTTGTTGCAGTTCCCTAAAGTTGTCCCGTGGCCATCCATGTGTCCCGTGCAGGCAGAGAGGCAGCCAGTCACTCTCTGTCCATCCTCAAGGCTGCCCTGTGCCCACCCAGCCAGCCCAAGGCTGCCCATCCCACCCAGATCAGCCTCTTCAAGAGCTTTTGCAGGGGAAACCAGTGGAAATCCTCCTAGGGATCCAAAGGGAGAGGTCCTCTTTATCCATGGTGCCTCCTTCCAGCAAGGAGGTAATTTCTCTGACACACGTGTGTCTGCATGCTCCAATAAATCACATTTCTCCAGTATGTATTAATCTTTTTTTTTTTTCAGGCTGCTTGGAAGGGAATTCGGATGTAAAATAACCAGGATTGCCCCTGGAGCCCCTTTCAGAAAGGATGCCCTACTGGCCATCTTTTGTTCCCTTGGTGGTAAAGTAGTTTAACTTATAATTTAAGAGCAAGATAATAGCTACTTTTGTGTTCAAGCTCTTTAGACCTCCCAGGAAAGTGCCAATTGGATTATGCTCTTCAGATTTTATTGCTGTAATTTCACAACCTCTTTTAACTGAATGAGCAGAAAATTAAGTTTTAAGTGCTTCAGCACAAGTGTCTGTCAGAACTGCCCCTCCTCTCCTGGCTGTTTGTGCTCCTGCTTCCACGCATTTGCAAACCCAAAATGATGGACTTTGTCAGCCTGCTGGGACCCTGCAGCACCTGCTGCAGCTCAGCTTTGCAGAGGCTCCTGCCCCCTGTGCTCCTCACCATCAGCTGCTGGTGCCTGTGGTTGTTCTCTGTCCTCTGGCCAAGCTGTTCCCGAGTCCTGGCTGCCCTGGGCTGTGTGGCAGAGCTGCACCCCTGGCTGGGGCACCCAGGCCCAGGGGTCACTGCCAGGGGTGACATAGGAAGGTACCTGTCACCAATGCTGCTGGTGGCTGGACCATTCCTCCCAAACCCAGAAACTGGGCAAACACATGGATCCTGAGGGATCCTTCCCAGGATCCATGAGGGATCCTGAGGGATCCTTCCCAGGATCCATGAGGGATCCTTCCAGCTGAGGGACTGAGCTTTCTCCAGAGCTCCACAGCTCAGGGGCTTTCTGAGCTGACACATCCCTCAACAGCTACACACAGATATTTGCCACACAGTGAGGTCCCTGAATCAGGGCCCTGGTGGGTGACTTGTCCCCAGAGAGAACTCAGCAGGTTGCTACAGCTGCCATCAGCCTCTGCACGACTGTCCCTTGCTGGCTCAGGCAACTTCAGCCTTGGTCACATCTCTTCCTTTGGTCAGAGCTGCACAAAGGACAGAATTTTGAAGTAAATGTATATTGTACCAATACTTTTAAAGTCCTGTCTTCATTCCTCCCTTCCTTTGGTGTGTGAGTCATCCCAGCAAACCTATCATGCTTTAAATTAATTGGGTCTTGGGAGGGAACAGAGATAATGAGCCATTCCAGGACGGCGTTTCTTAAAAGCCAGGGAATGTACAGCACAGGGGAGGGTGCTGCCTGAGTCTTCCTCACCTTGTCAAACATATCCACCTCTTTCCTGAGCTTGTGACAGGGTCTGTGCAGTGTCTGACAGCTGCTGGCCTCCACTCCAGACACCTCTGAAGGGAAGCTGCTGTGACAAAGCCCTGCTTGCAGAGCTGCAGCTCTCTGGCATCAAACCAGCGATGTGCTCGCACAGGGGCTGGGTTGAGGTGCTGGGAGAGATGTGTGAGTTTGGAACTTCAACAAAGGTGAGAAGGCTCCTTGTGAGCTCAGTGCAGTGGGGGTGTGAGTGTGGGCGGTGTGTGGTCCCACCTGGCTGTGGGGGTGTCTCTGCTCACTGTTCCTGTACCTGTGCAGGAGGACTCAAAGCAGCCCTGGTGCCCCCGCAGAGTGAGCTGCAGGCAGGGATGAGGGCATTAATACCCCTGATAACACCCCCATGCACACCACACACAGAAAGTGACTTACCCCTTCCACTCTTTGTCAAGACCCTTTCATTAGCAAAGAATTTTCTGTTAAGGAAAACAGGATTTTTTGCGGGTTGTTTGTTTGTTTTTCTGTCTTGACTACCACACAGAGAGGGGAGAAGAACCTCCTAAAAAGAAAACACCATACAGAGTGTTCAGGCTCAGAGGCTTCTGAAGCTGAGAGTTCACCCCAGCAAAGGACAATGAAATTGATGGGTTGAACTCCCCCACAGATGGGCTGCACCAAACCAAAGGGCAGACTTCGATGGGCCAAGCCATGTCCAGGCTGGAGCACTCAGAGCTGGTAGGACAGCACAGGTAGGAGCTGGCTGTTACTGTTACCTGCTAGGGTTTCAAATTCCATTGAAAATCGGGGGGCCAGAAATCAGACAGGAATTGGGTGTGCTGTCAGTCATTCTGTATGACTTTTTTCCAAGGAGAA
>VYZP01009765.1:17047-27832 GCA_013400635.1 Hypocryptadius cinnamomeus
GGGGGGAAAGCCTCCATAAATGAGTAAAAAAGGATGGAGAGATGGGATCATAGAGTGGCAGAGGATGGGGGAAAATCCCCCATAAATGGACCTAAAAGGCTGGGGAGATTGGGGGAAAGCCTCGATGAATGGGTAAAAAAGGATGGGGAGACTGGGGGAAAGCCTCGATAAATGGGTAAAAAAGNCGGCCACGGCCTCTCCCCGCCTGGCTGACTCTCCATACAGCTCCCATTTCACTCCTAATCTCCTCTCTTAGTTTTTAATCCCCTCTCTCCTCCCAGGCTGCCTTTCCCTGTCCTCCCTCGCCTCCTCTCCTTCCCTCTCCCTTCGCCTCCCCCTCCCCGCAAGACAAATTACCCTTAATGATATGCTGAAGGCCATGACACCCATGTTGTCTCTTTGTCATCCTTCGCGGTGCAGCGTGAAAAGATAATACAAACCGCGGCACTTATCTACAATTGAGCGCCAAGACAACCTGCTAATCCCTTAATAACGCGGCGCCGGCCCCACGGCTGCGCTCCCGCCGCTGAATGCCAAATCGGCCAAATCGCCGCCGCTGCCAGCGCCCGCGGCCCGGCTCGGGGTGCCCCGCATCCCCGTGATGCCGCTGAACGGGGGAAAAACCCGGTACCGGAGCCCAGAGGTGCGGGGAGAGGGTGGGCGATGGGCACGGCAGAGGATGGGGGGATAATCAGCGATCGATGGGTGCTAAAGGTTGGGGAGATGGGGGGAAAGCCTCGATAAATGGGTAAAAAAGGATGGGGAGATTGGGGGAAAGCCTTGATAAATGGGTAAAAAAGGATGGGGAGATGGGGGGAAAGCCTCGATAAATGGGTAAGAGACTGGGGGAAAGCCTCGATAAATGGGTAAAAAAGGATGGGGAGATGGGATCATTGAGTGGCAGAGGATGGGGGAAAGTCCCCCATAAATGGACCTAAAAGGTTGAGGAGATGGGGAGAAAACCTCGATTAATGGGTAAAAAAGGATGGGGAGATGACATCGTCAAGTGGCAAAGGATAAGGGGATAATTATCAACAAATTTATGCAAAAAGATAAGGAGATGGGGTCACTGAGTGGCAGAGGATGGGGGGAAATCTTCAATAAATGGGTGCAAAAGGTTGAGGAGATGGGGGAAAATCCTCAATAAATGGACCTAAAAGGATGCAGTGATTGCGTCATCGAGTGGCAGAGGGCATGGGGAAAATCCTCGAAAAATGGACCTAAAATATTGGGGGTGTGGGGGAAAAATCTCAATAAATGGACCCAAAAAGATGCACTGATGGGGTCATGAAGTGACAGAGGGCTGGGGAGGGGGGGGAATTCTCAGTAAATGGGTGCAAAAAATTGGGAAGATGGGGGAAAATCCTCAATTAATGGATGAAAAGGATGGGGAGGTGAGATCGCTGAGTGGTAGAGGATGGGGAAAAAATCCCCATAAATGGATTCAAAGGATGCAGTGGTAGGAGAGGCGAGGGGAGCACGGGGTGGGTACCAGATCCGAGGGGGAAGGGGCTGGATCCCTGTGGGCCCCATCCTGATTCTGCTGGTGCCCATGGAAACCCCATCTGAGACGGCTGGTCCCTGTCCAGATGCAGCCTCAGGGCATCTGGGCACATCTGGGCATCCCAGAGGAGTTTGTGCCTGGGATCCACCCCCCAGGATCCCATCTGTCGAGTGGAAATGTGGGATCAGGGAGAGCCCCGCGGGGAAAGGTGTGACATCCCTGCAGGTCCCACCCCGAACCTGCTGGTGTCCCATCCCAGATGGCCAATCCCAGCACAGAGCACGGCACAGACTCGATGTGCACCAATATCTGGGCACATCTGGGCATCCCAAAAGGGTTACACTCAATGCCCATCGCAGAAATCCCGCGGGAGAACGAGCATGGCTGCACCCAGCACGTGGCAGCCGCGATGGGGACACCGGGTGACACCGGGACGCGCCGTCCCCAGCCCCACGCTGCCCTGACAGACAAGAATTGCCGCTCAATTTCCGGCTCCCTTTCCCCTTCCCACCCCCGCTGTGATTTACCTCTCCCCAGAGGAGCCCAAAAGCTGTAAACACACTTTTATTTGTCAGTCGTGTCCCCGCAGCCGCGCGGCTGTTGGGAAGGTAATAAATGATTCCGGTCCTCTTGGCTTGATGATGTCGGGATTAGGAGCCCTACATATTTTATGGAAACCTCTACATGATCTTCCTTGATAAATCATTTAAATAGGAGTGTCTTTTCTTGGTGTGGGATATAAAATATTTACTGGAGCGGGTGAAGGCTGTTCATCCGTGTTTACCCTCCCGCTTCCCAGCCCAGCTCTGGTGACAAACAGCTCAGCCCTTCACCGGCTCAATGGCACCTCGGCTGTGACACGGGGACAGGCTCCTTGGGGTTGAAAGCTGGGAATTTTTGGGATTTATGCGCTCCCCCAGTTGCGTTTTGCTGCAAAAAGAAGTGATTTTGGTGCAGCATCAGAGCATCCTCCCCGTAGCGCCCACCAGCCCCATGCCAGGGTGTGTTCGCCATGCCACGACCAGCTCCAGCCAGCAAAACCAGGATTGCCACAAGGATAGGAGCTCACCAAGGGGAATCTTTGGGACCAACACCTCCCCTCAGGTGCATTTTGTTGCAAGAAGAAGTGATTTTGGCCCAGCACCCCAGGGCATCCTCCCTGCAGCACCCACCAGCCCCCTGCCAGGGAATGTTTTCCACCAGCTCCAACCTGCAACCCCGGGGTTCTCCAGCACCTCTGGCATCCCCGGGAGTGGATCCCCCCTCCCTGCCCACCTCATCCCCACCTCCAGCCCCGGCAGCCTCCGCAGCGTCCTGCTCCCTTCTCCATTAGCATTCATCGCAATTCTTTTCATTTGTTACCTGGCAGGGGAATGAAAACACGTTGTTCCCCACAGCGGGGGGTTTCCTACGGCGAGCCCCAACTTTTCAATCATTCCTTGGCAGCGCCGTGGCAGAGCGCGGCCCCCCCGCCCCCCGGGCAGGAGCCGGCGCTATTAAAAGGCTCACCCAGGGGCATGTATTTTCCATAAGACGCCGTGTACATGCTGTGCAACATTCAGGAGGATCATGCTGGAGCAATTGGTCCGGATATAATGCCGGTTACCTTGCGAGAGAGGAGCTCCGAGGGGAACGGATGCTCGCTCCGTGCCTGGGGGAGAAATCGCTCCCTGCAAAGCTCGGGGGCTGGGTGAGGATGCTCAGCACCGGGTCCGTGTCTGCCGCCAGCCAAACCGGGCTCGGAACGGGGGCAAAGGCACAGGGAAGGTGGCCTGGGGGCGGGTGAGACGCAGTGACCTCCCGAGGTGTCCTCACCCATCGCATCCATGGGATACTGGGAAGAAATCCTTCCCTGTGAAGGTGGCAGGGCCCTGGAATGGATTTCCCAGAGAAGCTGTGGCTGCACCATCCCTGGAAGTGTCCAAGGCCAGGCTGGACGGGGCTTGGAGCAACCTGGGATAGTGGAAGATGTCCCTGTGGATGGCAGGGGTGGAATGAGATGGGCTTTGATGCCCCTTCCCACACAAGCAATTCTGGCATTTGCTGAATCAATGGTTGCCAGGAATCCTCCACGGACGGGGGGCTGCAGCAGCCCCCTCCCACCCCTCCACCACTCTCTCTCCTCTCCCTGGGGTGGGGGGAATTAACAGTTGAGCAAAACCAAATGTCCAGCGGCCTGAAAAGTTCCATTTCCTGCCCCGCGGAGGGAGCGGCCACGGCTGAGCACAATTACACACCCGGCTGGGCCGGCTCCTGCAAATCGATGGCCACAAAGGGCCGGGGCTCTGTCACCTGCCTCCCCCAGCAGCCCCCCGCCCGCCGGGGCCGGGCACGGCCCCGATCCCGATCCCGATCCGCCGGAGGCAGCGGCGGTGCCGGCTGGGAGCCGCTGCTGTCTCCTCGCCTCCCCGCTCTCCTCTCCCGCGCTGTTTCCATAAATCATCCCCCGCTCTGGGATTCTCCAGGTGCTCCGCAGCTGGCAGCTTGTTACAGCAGCGTTCCTGCTTGTACCGCTTGTACCTATCAGGAGATAAGGATGGGAGGAGAGTGATGGCCGGGCAGGCGGGGAGGGGGCGGCGGGGACAGCCGGAGCGGACACGGGGCCAGGAGGGACATCCCGCATCCCCTGCGAGCTGGATCCGGGCCAGGAGCCGCCGCCGGAGCTGCCGGAGGAACGTGACGGAGCCCGGGAGGTGCCGGTGAGCCCGCGGTGAGCACACGGTGCTGCGGGGTGTCGTGGTCCCCTGCGTGGGATGGGACAGGGGGACACAGGGATGAGCCCCCCAGCCCTGCTGCAATGATGGGAGGGGGCTGGTGGCCACTGTGCCAATCTCAGTGGCCACTGTGCCACTTCCATCCAGGAACCTGAGCCCTGCAGCACCCACCAGGTCCTGCATGGCTCCAGCCATGGGGGACCCAAGGTGGCAAGGGGACAGCCTGGCCACTGGGAATTCATTTCAGTGGAGCAAAATGAAGCTGGATATTGGAGAGAAATTTATTTTCACCCCAGGATGTTCCCAACTCCCTGCTCTGCCTCGAGCAGCCTCGGAGAGGGTTTGGCCTCCTGGTGAACCTTCCCATGGCACACAGTGGCCATGGTTGCCCTGAGCCACAGTGGCATCTCTGCTGGAACAGGCACCTCTTTGGCACAAAGTGGGAAAATGCCTCTGGAAAGCCCAGCAGGGATGGGTGAACATCCTTGCCTGGCTGAACATCCCTGGAGTGAGGGAAGTGGGGACCATCCTGAGCCTCTTCACGGTGCGAACTTGGACCACAACACCGGGACTGGGGGAGCTGCACCCCTGTGCTCTCCACAGCTGGAATGTTGCACCAGGTGGGATATTCCACAGGCCAGCAGAGCACAGAGCACCCACTGCCTCCAGGGGATTAAATGAAAAAAAAAATTAATGCTGAAATGCTGAAAGGAGCAGGGGGAGCGGAGACCTCGGAACGGTGCACTCCGGGATCACCACGGGGGCTCAGGATCCCCGGGGGTCCTGGAGCCTTTGCTCTGGAGCAGGTGGGGAGCAGGACAGCAGCCCCACGGAATCAGCCCCAATCATCAGCTGGGATGACCCAGCTCCACTCCTGTTCTGATATTGCTGCCATGGGGATCCCGCAGCCCAACAGGATCCAGCGCACGGAGCATCCAGGCCCAGCCCAGCTCTCCATCACCACCACTCCTCACATCAAACCTCGATGCCTCTGCAGAAGAGACGGGCTCTAAATGATCCCATTCAGGCCCTAAAGCCCCACGACTCCATTAATTAATTACTAACGATGATCCATCTCAACCTCGCTCCTGCCCGTTCGCTATTTTTACCTCCCTATTTCCAACTCCCAGCGTTAAAAAAATCATGAGCCGGGTCTCAGAAAACCTCCTGAGCGGGTCTAAAAACTCATTTTTTGGTCAATCCCTGCCAGGCTCTTCTGCTGGTGGTTCCCTGTGACGGAGCAGCGGCAGGGCTGGCGGTGACGGCGGAGCTGGAGGTGGCACCCACGTCCCCGGTGGTGGGTGGCATCGCTCCCGCTTCTGGCACACATATGGTCCTTATTAAAAAGCAAAATTAGTCTTTCACCCTCTGGTGGCAAAACTTCAGAGCTCGGATCAGCTGTGGGAGCCTCAATTAATTACCAGCGGGTTGTTCCTATTGCTGCTAATTATGCTGGAATAGGCATAAAATGCCAGGAAGGAGCACGGGCTGCTCCAAAAAAGTTTGGGATTTAAGAAAAGAAAGAGCAGAGGCAGAGGATGTTCATGATGCCACCTCAGAGGAGCCTGTCCTGGCTTTGGTGGCCTGCCAGGATTTCACCTGTTGGTGTCTCATTCCTGGGGAAACTGAGGCAGCGGCAGGTGAGGAGCCAGGGCTGTGGGAGCTGCCAGCCCCGAGCGCCCACCCACCAGGCAGCCTCGCCTCCTATAATTAAGTACTATCAACAATTGCACATTAATTAATTTAATATCCATTATTATTAATTAACAGGGTAATTAAGTCCTTCCTGTAATTAACACACCACCCAGCAGAGAGGTCTGGCTGCAGAGGTGTACCAAGGGAAAGGGGCTGCACAGGGAGCAAGGATGGACCCCCGGAGCTGGAGCCCTCTGGGGACACAACCCTGGACAACCCCCCCGGAGGGGACACGGAGCCGCACGGAGAGGCAAAAGTGATTCCTCAAAGCAAGGGCCTCACACGACATTTATTTGTATTTTATTATAAAAAAATACAGAATCCAAATGGGGGGTGAGAGATCCGGTTACCATCAGCACGACGTCGAGGACGAAAGCGGAAATGTCGAAGGACGGAGCGAGGCGCGACGGGGACCAGCACGGGGGGACAGCGCCGAGGGCAGGGGGGGCTGCTCCAGGGGACCCCCAGCCCTCCCCCACCGCCGGCCCCGCTGCTGCCTCCGTCCTTCCACTCTCCCACAGTCGCTGTACACAATATAGATATTTATATATATAATCTATATATATATAAAACACAGACCGAAGGCCAGGCGGGTGCTGCCGGCTCCGTGTCGGAGCCCGGCGGGTGCCCCCCGCATTCCCCCCCCATAAACACAATGCTTTTGTCACCTTCAGGAACCACGACCTGGTCTGGACACACGGGACAGGGACAGGGACGGCAGGGAATGCAATTTTTTTTTTTTTTTAATTATGTGTTGGTTTTTAATTTTTTTTCAATTTTCTTTTTTTTGTAAATTTTTTTCCTTTTTTTTCTTTTTTTTGGATGGTCGGGATGAGCTTATTGCAAGATTCCAGCTTCCTAGTCTAAAAAATAAAAATAAAATAAAAATAAGATAAACCCTTCCATAAAATCCATTCTCAACAATACATAAAAAAAACCGCTCACAGTATAGCGCTGTATGTACAGGGACAGAGCCCCCCCGGCCCCCACTGCGGGAAGGGCCGGGATCCACTCGGAATGGGGGAGCTCCATTCAGGTCTGAGCCCATCTCTGGCATCCCCCGGGACCACCGACCACCCCTGGCATCTGCGGGATGGGCACAGGACCTCCCCGAGGTGGGACAGCCCCAGATTTAAGGCGAGGAGGGGTCAGACCCCGGGGCTGTGGGGTGACCCCTCCCTGGGGATCTGCCACCCCTGGGGTCATGGCCAACCTCGGATTGGGGGGTTTGTGGGGGGGTTTCACTTATTAATGCAAAGGAAAAGGGAAAAATTCCCAAGCCCAGCCCTGGAATGTCGGGGGACAATGGAGGAGAGCCAGGAAGGTCCCGCACGCGGTCACCAGCATCCCCCATGGGGACTCCTGTACCCCCAAGGCATCGGGGGGACACGGAGCAGGGTGGAGGAGGAAAATCCATGGCACACACTCCTCCCACCCCATCGCCGGCCAAACGCCCTCGGAGCGATGCCCACGGCTGGGCGAGCCCGGCCTGCCGGCTCCCAGCGCCCGGCGGTGCTCCCCGTGCCAGCCGGCCCTTCCCGGCATTCCCAGTGCCAGCCATCTGCAGTGCCGGCCCTTCCCGGTGCTCCCAGTGCCAGCTATCTGCAGTGCCAGCCCTTCCCGGTGCTCCCAGTGCCAGCTATCTGCAGTGCCAGCCCTTCCCGGTGCTCCCAGTGCCAGTCCTCTTCAGTGCCAGCCCTTCCCGGTGCTCCCAGTGCCAGTCCTCTTCAGTGCCAGCCGTCCCCAGTGCTCTCCATGCCGGTGGCACTCGGTGCTCCCGGTGCTGGCTGTTCCTGCTGCTCCCATGCCAGGCGTCCCTGGTGCTCTCCTCACTGGCCGCTCGCTGCTCTCCCAGTGCCATCCTTGGTGCTCCTGTGCTGGCCAGACATCCCCAGTGCTCTCCATGCCGGCCATCCCAGTGTCCCCAGGCCAGCTGTCCCCAGTGCTCTCCTTGGCTGCATCCAGTTTCCTTTGCCGCTCACGGAGCCACCCCGGTGTCCCATGGGGACGGCGGTGACATCCGTGGCACGAGCGGAGGGGACAGGGTGACTCCCCGGGTGCTGTGTCCGTCCAGGCCCCCCGTGCCCGGGGCAGGGGGTGGCCGGGGGTGGCGGGTCCGGCTCCGTGATGTCCTGTGGTCAGGCTGGGAAGGGGTCCGTGCCCACGGAGCCGGTGGCACCATCGCTGTGTCCGGCAGTCCCGGTGCTACCGGTGGCTCTGCCCACGGTGGGGACAACGAGGGCTCAGCGGGGACTCGAGCCCGCCCCGTGCGGGTCAGTCTGGCACCAGGGGGACCCGACGGGAACAACTCAACAAATAAAAATAAAAATATTTTTTCTTTTAAAAAACCGAAAAAAAGCGAAACAAACCAAAACCAAAAAAACAAAGCAAAAAAAAAAAAAAACCCCAGACGGACGAGGACTCTGTATTTGGTCTAGAAATGTAAAAAGCAACGCCCCACCGGGACAGCCGGAGCTGCAGGGCACGGATGGAAATTCGGGACCCATTCCCCGGGACAGCCCGGCACCGCTCCCGGCGGGACGGCCGTGCCACGGCGGGGACTTCAGGCGGCGACAGGATCCTCGCCGGCAGCACCGACCCTCCCTGGGCACCATCCCGGCGATTCGGGGCGGGCGGGATCCGTCCCCGGGCCGCTCCCGGCGCGTCGGTGTCGGTGCTACGAGACCAGGAGCGTCCAGACGACCGGCACCACCGCCAGCGCCGCCGGCGGCACCCTGAGGCTGCAGCAGGAGTTGTTGCTGGTGAAAATGGGCTCCGGGGACTCGTAGAGGGAATCGTCTGTGGAAAAGGAAGGAACAGAGGGAGGGTGAGCCGGCGGGATGGCTGCGGTCCGGGCTGGAAGCGGAGGCGCGGTGATGCTCGGCACGCCGGGATGGGGATCTGGCAGCATTCCCGCGGCGGTGAGCGGAGTGCTGAGCCCTCCCCAAATCCCAGCTCCCCCAAAAGCGCAGCTGCCACCCCTGGGACGTGACACGGGGACATCCAAGTGCGGCGGTGAGGGTGGGAATGCCGAGGGTGCTCCGGTTCCTGCCCTTTGCCTGGGATTACGGAGCGCTGTACCCCGTCCCCGTGTGCCACAGGCAGGTGACATTGTCCCGGGGGTTCAGCCGGGGATGGACCTGCTCAGGGCAGGGTCACCTCTTGCCCACTGCCTGGGGGTGCTGTGCACACAGGGGGGCACACAGGACCCCATGTGGCCGCTCCCCAGCTCAGCTCGCTCCAGTTTGTCACTGGATTATGGATTTTTATGGACCTGGAGGCAGGAAAAGCAGAGTCTGGTCCTGCCAGGGGATGCTCCAATGCTCCACCCACCTGATCCCCCTGTGTCCCCAATTCCAGAGGGTCCCTTGTGCCAGGATGAAGTTTCCAGACTCAATCCAGGGCCAGACCCAGTTAAGGGGTGCCCCCTCAGGGATCTCCCACCATCCCCCAGGCTCAGCCTCTCTCCCCTTCCCTTCCCCTCCGCAAGACGGAACAAAATCCCAATATTATTAAAATACTAAAAAATAATATCGGGAGAGATTTTTTCCCCCCCTCATCCTGAACGGAACATGATGAGTTTTTACAGATGGTTCTGTTATGTTGGGTTTTATTTTAAAGCCACCAAAGGAAGGGAGGCGAGAGCCATCGGTTACCCGGTGACATTCCACTGTCCCCGGGGAGAGCCGCTGCCATTTGCTAATTACACGTTAACAGGAGAAGAAAATTATTAATTTGTTTTTTTAAATGGCTGATTTATGTGAGTTGGAAAAGTAGCCACTGAGCAGGGATGATTATTGTTATTAATTTTTCTTTTTCCCTATGTCTCTGTCTGGACAGTGCTGAGATGGCTCCAACAGAGCTGAGGGGCCCTGTCCCCATCCCTGTCACCACCGGGGTGGTACCCAAAGGCCACCTCCCGCCCCCAACCCACGGGGCAGGACCTGGGGACCCCCCAGGGATCCCCAAAACCTCTCACTTACTTGTTGGCCGAACATAAACCTTCAGCTTCAGGCAGGGCCTGTCCACCGTGTTCGGGGGGGATGCGGCTGCAGGAGGAAAAGGGGACAAAGGGGTGGATTGTGGGGACAGCAGGAAAATGAGGGTCAAGGCACTGAATAAAAATAATAAACATTGGGAGAAAGGGAGGAATCGCAGTAATTATCAGGGTGATACTTCCTCTCGGGATGAGAAAATGGGATTATTTTATATATATATATAAAAAGATGTAATTTTATCTTTTTTTTTTAATTAAAGCAGGGCGGGTTTTACCCATCCCTTTTCTTTTCCATTTTGGCGCTTCACCCCATGGGGGGAAGGAAAAGGTGCTGAGCTCAGCAGGACCATGAACACCCCAAATCCTCCATCCCAGCTCCATCCCAGCTCCATCCCAGCTCCTCTAGGGCTGCTGCCAATCTTCCATGGGGGTGGGGCTTTTTTACCCTCCCATTTTCTTTTCCTTTTTGATGCTTCACCCCATGGGGGGATGGAGAAAGTGCTGAACTGAGTGGGACCACAGGCATCCCACAGAATCCCAGCCTACAGCATCCTAACCCACAGAATCCAAACCCACAGAATTCCATCCCGCAGCATCCCAGTCCACAGAATCCCAACCCACAGAATCCTATCCCACAGAATTCCATCCCGCAGCATCCCAGTCCACAGAATCCCAACCCACAGAATTCTATCCCACAGCATCCTAACCCACAGAATCCAAACCCACAGAATCCTATCCCACAGAATCCTATCCCACAGAATACCAACCCACAGAATCCAAACCCACAGAATTCCATCCCGCAGCATCCCAGTCCACAGAATCCCATCCCACAGAATTCTATCCCACAGCATCCTAACCCACAGAATCCAAACCCA
>VYZP01009766.1:0-34122 GCA_013400635.1 Hypocryptadius cinnamomeus
ATCATCCATTACAGAAAGATGGGTGAGGAGTAATTTTTTTAAAAAGAAAAATCTTACAATAAGACACTATCACAAATGTATGAAAAGCGAAATTATATGTTTATCATCCTATTATAACTAAGGCATGTTTTATTATCACATCAGAATCCTGTTTTTTTCAGGGAAGATGTCCAACAGAAATTTCACAGGAAGTCTGACTAGAATTAAATTGCTCTCAGGAGCAATTCTTTTATTTGCAGGCATCCCCTCAACTCACACTCATAAAAGTCAAAAAATGGCAACTATAAGAAACATTGTATTTGTAATGTATCTACAGTATCAGAGCACAACTACTAAACACAGGATTCCATAATTTAGCTTCAGCACATTGTGACTCCATGAAGGAATTTATAATTTTATTTTATCTGACAGGTATTTTATCTAAGAAAAGAAGTCATCAGAGCTCAGTAAATTTTACAGCAAAAATTATTTAACTATGCTACGAAAATGAAAATCTATGCCAAACTGCTTATATGGATGTCAAGTATATAGAAGAATCAGCTACTGCTAGGAGGAACCAGTCAGTCTTTCACAGTAGTTTGCCTATGACACTGTCTAGAAATTTTATCAATGTACCAGTAGTATTGTTTGCCACAATTTTTTTTTTTGACTTCACAATAATTTTCATTTCAAAACGGTTAGGAAAACTTCGTGAAAAAAAAGAAACCTCTCTGACCCCTTTAAAGTCTCAGGTAATTTCAGTTAAACATGTACTATGCATATCTATTACCTGAAGTATCAGTTATGAAAAGAAGGAAAAATTTCATTTCCATGGTACAGACTTCAGCACACTCTGCCTGTAAAGTCTGGGAACACTGCCACAGGAAAAGTCATACTGTGTTAGTGATCACCTAGGTCCCCACTTTAGGGAGTCACATTCAGATTCTTTTCTGTTTCCCACTCCTTTTCCTAATGCACATGCCACTGAGCTACATCTCCTGTCTCTTTCACCCACTTAAAACTTCCAGTGTTATTTAAGTTTTAGCAGTGACAAAAGGAGACTGTGAGACAAGGGACACCATCCAGAAGCTGACAGCTACAGACGCGGCCAGCTGCTCCAATTCCTTGAAGCATTCATTGCATACTTGGCAGCAGCACTCCCTGCACACTTGCAGCAGACTACATAAGAAGAATTAGCTGCAGCTGAACTCATCTAATAAGCACATGCTGCTGCTACCCAAGCACTGATGCAGGCTTACTCAAGTGTATTCGGAAAGCCTGCTTGAGGTTTATGATGTAGTTCACTGTTGTAACTGGAACAATATAGTGTTAGATAGTTTTTCTGAGGGTCAGAAGGGAATTATGTTTATTACCCCCTCCACATCTTCAGAAAAGCAGCAGATTGATTAAAGCAAAAACCTACAAGTGCCTCTTTTCTTGTCCAAATAGAAAGTAAATTAGTCATCACTAAATTTTCTGACCTTAGCAGCAGCAAAGCCATGGAGTCAACACAAACAACCATAATATGGAAGATGTAAAATCATGGGAAAATTCAGGTTGAAAATCATCCCAAGAAGTTTCCAATTTAATCTCTTTCTCCAAGCATGGTTATCTCAGAACAGGTTGCTTAGGGCTTTTTTCCATTTGAGTCTTCAAAATCTCCAAGAAGACTGCACAGCTCTGGGAAACCTGAAGCACTGCTTGACAATCCTCATTCTGAAAAACCTTTTCACCATCATGAACAACTTATTTCACCACACATCTTGTCCTCCCTAGAGGACATCCCTAGAGAGAACAGACTGACTTTTTCTTCCTGACAGCTTTCTCACAGCTATTGGGTCACTAGGTCTGTTAAGACCTAATACCATGAGATATCCTGGTAGCTTTCTTTTTTGCAGGCTGAAATACATTTCCCCTCAGCCTCTCCTCCTGCAGCATGAACTCCAGAACCCTGCCTTGATGGCTCTTCACTCAACTCACTTCAGGTAGCATTCTAGAGCATTCCCAGTCAACTAACAGGGAGAAGACTAAGACAAAGGCTGAAGACTACACAGAGTACAGGATTTTTCTTGATTTAAATTGAAGATACCAAGTTAAAAGAAAGAATATGTAGATATGTGTCCATTTCTTTGGAAACTATTCTGGAGACTTACTACTGAGAAGGGTGTATGGTAGATGTATTCTAATTAATCTCTTTCATATTTTCAACTGGTTGGCTCCAGAGGCATACTAAGCTGCATGTAGGAAATGCTGACTTTAGATAATTCCTTATACAGCAAGTTGACAGCTTAAAATCATGTTTGAAGACTATTCTTATTAACTATAGTTTAATAATTTGTTCCAAATTCCTACATTTGCAGTAAAAAAAATTCAGAACTGAAAAATGCTGTCTTCATTCAGAGAAACAACAGATTAAGATACCCATATACTCAGAGCACTGCAGGATTTTAACTTGTATGAAATCTGTCAACAATTTGCAAAGTTTAAAACAGTTTAATTCCTATGCAAGAATTGACAGAATTTGACAAGTATCTATGTAATCATTTCCAGTTAGAATATTTTATTCATTGATTCATAAAAAAGTACTTAGTAGAGGAGTTTTGAAAAAGCACTGACATAATGTTCTAAAATCAATTTATTTTTGCCTTCTCTAAACATTAAATGTAAAACCTCCCAAGGTCTTTCTCTGTGTAAAATATCATGAATCAAATGAAGTGATTTAAGACAAGAATTGTCAATCAAACTACAAAACAGAGTCTAACCAATAATTTACTTATTAACCATTTCAAGTCATATGACTAAATTAGAAGATTTACTAGAGATTCAAATGTGTAACAAATTTTCATAAATGAAGCAGCATGATTTCTTTGTGCTTATGGTAAGAAACTGATCTTTTCATCCTCACTGCAACTACGAATAATACCAACTTTTCACCACATTCACAAACGTAAAGCGCTGACTTTGAAGTATTTTAAAATAAGAGCAGTATGATTAAGCCATCTAGGTTATGGCTGAAAACATAATATGAAATAGAAGCTTCCTGAGGAAATTACGGTCTTAAGCATTAGTATTTTTTTTGTATATTCTGCTTTTACATTATACTATCAAAGAGGTCATTACAATAAATACGAGCATGGAATTGGAAAGAAATCTAACCTTATGAGGGGAAATAAAAACCTCCTTGTGTTGAAGCTTTTCATGCTTGAACCTAATGCAACTGAAGTGTCTCATCAATCCAGTGGATGACTGTGTACTGGCACAAAGGAGAAGGTACAAACAGGCAGCAGACACAGGCAGGGCTGTAGCAGTGACAACTTTTGTGAGCTTATACTGTTATCAAAGTGTATGTCAAGTCTATTAAAATTCTATTAAATAAAAGAAAATGTTGTTAAATCAAATCAGGTTTAACCAGGGCCCCTGTCCAGTTCACTGTAAAGCCATAGAAAAGTTCATACTGCACAAAGAATAAATGTTCAGGGATGAAAACAACACCTTTCAATTGCGGTGCAAGTTTATGCTGCTGTAAATGCTTGTGGAATTACCCTGCTAGAACTCGGTGTCATACTGGTTTTAAATGAATTAAGACTGCAATGTTGCCAAGAGGGCATATTCGCCCCCACACAGCTTGTGCTGACATTCTCCTGCTTCTCTTCTCATTGCATATACTAACTTAAGAGCTGTTACAGCTGATACAACTTACTCTATACTTACAAGAAAAAAACAGTATCAGTGCAAAAGGAGAGATGGAAGCATGCAGTCAGGACAGGGAGAAGGGCAAAACAGATGAACCTTGTTAAAGCAGAAGACTTGCTTGCCTCAATCCCACAGACAGCAGTTCAACACTGTGAGCTTTAACAGGCTGGAGTATTTTCAGCAGGATCAGTTCTCTGAGCAGCCAACATTGTACAAATGAGGACACAACAACAGGCAGCAGCACTAAACAGCCTGCGAGAGGAAGAAGATAGGATTGCCTTCCAGAGCACTGACAGTTTAAATTGTCTCACAGTGCTCACTGAAGTGTACTTGTAGATTGTACACAATTGCTATTGTTAAACTGGAGAAGTTCCTCCAAGACAGATGTGCTACTTCTCAATATACATTTATCAAAACACTCCTTTAACTTGACATCTATTTGCCCCAAAACACACTGTTTTTTTCCAATAAATTAGCTGTTATAATCAAAAGATACAACTTCTTTCTTGTATTCTTTCCTATAGCCTTAAAATCAAATCAGAAACTTTGACTGCTACAAGGTAAATAACAAAAGTAGTCTTGGTTACACAGTGTGGATGAATATAAATATAATGACAAATCACAAATTTCAGAACCTAAACAAATCACATCCTGGTTAAAATGAAACTTTTGCTATGAGTTATTATCAAATGGTAAAGGGTAAGAAAGCCCCGCACAACACACATTACTGAAAGTGGCTTGAGAGAAGTGTTTAAAGTAGAAAGATTGATAACTCATCCCAATACATACAGACTGCAGACTCCTAAATGCAGAACAGAAGAATGAAAATCCAGAGCTGCAATACAAATAACTATTTTTCTGCTTAAGAGCAACTACACTTTTTTTAGGAGATGAAAGCTGTGTCCTATAGATAGGTAAGACTCTTTAAGGCTGAATAGCTGCTTTGGTCTTAGAAATCCAGAAACAATTTTTAGCATCCCTTCCTCTCTAAGACCATCTCGTAAACTTTCTCATTCTATCCCTGTGGCCTGTTCCTGAAGGCAGTTTCTGACTGATGTCATAGAACACATTAATGTAACAGTAATCTTATAAAAGCTGATAGATAGAAATTATCTTTCCACTGTTTCCTTTAAGTTCTAAAATGAATCCCGTCCTTGAAAAAGTGCTTTTACCATTGGCGCATTACAGAAAAGTGGGACACTAACACTTTATTCTCTTCTCTAGGGTTGCAGAAAATAGGAAAATATCATCTAGAGAGGATCAGAAGTGAACAAAGATATCTTCCTCCTGTCCACATCCACGTTCAGACACTTCCATACTGGCTAGTCTATACATTAATTTTTAATTGTGTTCCTAATTCTACATGCAGTACCTCTGAAGTAAGAGCACATAACATTCTTGATTCCACCAGAGGACAAAACAATTAGAATGTAAATGTAGCTTGTTATTATAGAAGACCTTTATTGAACCTTGCTTTTAATCTAAACTGCTATATAAATGTACAGTTGTGGAATAACTTAAATACTTTATTCAGTTCAGGAACATTTTTAGGTGAATATTTAAGCACTGTATTTCACTAAGCGAGTTCTGGATTTAGTGAGAGCTGAGAAAAGTCTTAAATACTGTATCTACTTAATTTCTGCACTTATTACTCACTATGAAAGCAGACTTTATTCAGGAACATTCATGAAAAACAGCTTAATAGAACATTCTTTGCCCCAGCAATGTAAAAGAATTCTGGAACATTTACTACAATATTTACAGTCATATATGCACAATGGTAATCAGTTAAGACTCTAAACTAAGAGTTTAAGACTAACAACATGCTTGCACCAAAGGCTATTAATCAATACCTCATTGTTTGACCTGGAGATGCCAAACACGTTTAACCCTATGCCTTATCATGCTGTTAACAAAGAGAATTATCATGTTGTAACTAGATATTCCTGCTGTGCTTTCAACCCTCCAGTCAACTCCCAAGCCTTCCATGAGAACTTCATCAATGATGTCAACCTCTGACAAGTGAGTACTTAATAAATCTAAAGCTCCATTTAAAAAGTCGTTGGAAAACTAAAAAGGAACTCCCACTTCTGCACAGACAGCACGGCAGTGAAATATTAATTTTTTTGCACACCGACTGGAAATTATTCTGGTGGCTGCCTGACCGCAGATGGAGCTTTAGCAAAACATAGCCCTGGCAATATGAATCTCCCAAGACCACTAAGAGTTTCAGAGCTTCCACCCAGTTATGAGTAGAACGTGTGCAGCAGGTCAGAACACTGTAAACCCGAGCTCTGACAGGTTGAGACAGCAGCAAGGGGGCAGACGAGCAGGGCAGAAATGAAACAGGTTGCCCAGAGAGGTCAGGCAATCCCTGATGTTGGGAGGTTTCACAGTTTAGCTAGGAAAACCCATCACTGACCTGATCTGAGTGCTGGTGACAGGCCCACTTCAAGTGGGAAGTTGGATTAGATGATTTCCAGATGTCCATGCCAAAGAAAATAATATCTGTTATTCTATGAGTAGCTGCACAGGCAGCAGATTTACCTGTATCCAGTTGCTTAATGACAGTATCACATGATTTAATGTTCTGTTCATGTTTAGGAAGTTAGAAATGCAGCCATAAAAATTAATATTCTATACATATTTAAAAGCAAACCTGAATTCTGATTAAAGTCATAGTTAATTATTTTCACAAGTCACAGCTTCTTTTTTAAAATTAAAGATTTATTTCTCAAACTCCACTGAAACGGCTGATTCTTCTAGACAAAATCGTCTTTTACATATCTAGATGTAAATAACCATGTGCAAACATCCATTACTTGAATTTTTTCCAAAGAACAGGAAACATATTTTAAAAATTAATCCTAAAGGCTGCTGAAATACTACAGTTCATTCCATGCATTGCTAGAATAAAATTAAACAAACCAAACAATCATCAAAACAAAGGGATTATTTGGTCGTGTTCACCTTGTGTTTTTCCAAGTAAGGTGAAATATGTTGTAGTGTTACTAATTAGGAGAAAGCTTTTCAGGTATACAACTTTTACTCTATTTAAAATTTGTTTAAAGACATGCTTGTTTGGGCTTTTAAGAGGATGTTCTTGCAGATAACAAGATCAGAGAGACTGCACCAGGAAGACCATTTCAGCAAAACAAAGGGAAATAATGTATTTCATAACAGCTGTCAGAATACTCTATAGATTTAAAAAAACCCTTGAGGATTCAAGCTTTTGCTAACACCTTGAACTGTGTCCAAAGAAAGAATACAATTCAGGAGTTTAGGCAGAGATGTATGGTAATATTACCTCATCCACTCACATATTGAACATCTGTACTCTGTACTAGCTGAAGCTTTTTAACTCCTAAATTCTGATAAAGGTGTACAAATAAAGCAGTATAAAGAGATTTGAAGGACCTTCATACTACTATTTTAACTCCCAAGCCTCCAAGTTCATTAGAAATCGTGACTGTTACTTTTTGGATCAATTTCTCTGTCTTTGAACTACAAGTTGGAGAACTAACGTTTGTTTGTTTAGTATTCTCCTAGATAGTGTGGAAGCTTTCTGTTATTTTCCAAGCTTGTTTAGAAAAAAATCTATTAATCTGTTTTCCAGATCTCTGCCATCCTATGTGACATTCACATCAATTTTATACACTATGCCAGTGTATTAAACTTTTGAGAAATACTGCACTACCACTTGACAGCATTTTGCGAAGTGGGAGGCAGTAAGCCTCACACACAATTCCACAGGCTGGCAGTTTAGCAGGACGTGCACTGCCAATACAAAACCATACAAAAAACCCCCCCAAAAAACAAACAAAAAAAAACTTGTGGCACCAAACTAAAGCACTCGGTGAAAGCATCACGACTCCCATGGGCACAGAGAATAACCTCGCAGTAATACTTCTGCAAAGTCTGAGGGTAATTTCAGCAACCAGCAAACTCCAGATAAGGTATTAGCAACTTGCACACCTTCCTGATATGTTTTATCCACAGTTCTAACTTGCTATGCTTCTTGGACAAGTTGAGTTAATTATATCACCTCTATGCTAGCAGTAAACATACCACGCTGTTTTTCATCATGGCTTTAATACTGAAACCCTCACAGGCCTGTTGCTTGTCCTGCTGCTTGTCCTTCTTCTCCCGCTGCTGCGGCCGCCTGTCACCGGCGGGTTTTGAGGGGCCCGGACGCCCCTCCTCCATTACCATCTCCCCACCGGCGCCCACGGACCGGATGCAAATAACGGACTGGAAAAAACAAGCGAACATCAGCGTCCCGTGCCCAGCGAGTTAGAGCAGGCAGCAGATCCCACTTCGCTCCCTCCACAACCAGCGACATCCTCACACAGCCGTCCCATGCCTTCCCTGCCCCTCACAGGTCCCCTTTGCCTGCCCCTCGCCCCCGCCCCCAGTCCCCTTCTGCACCATCTCAGCTCGTCCCCGCNGGCCCTGCGGGTCCCTCTCGGGCTCCGTTGGGCACCTGCCGGCACGCGCGGTCCCCCGGCCACGCGACCGTCGCCAGGCAACGCGTCAACAACCCGCCGGGGAAGCGGGAGGGGAATCACGGATAACCCCGCCGGCACCGCCCGGTCCCGCACAGGTGTACCTACCCCCGGTGCACCGTACACCGGGGCGGCGGACAGCAATTAACGAGAAAGTCATTAGCGGTGTGTGGGGAAAATGTGAGGCGATGACGTGCGAAGAGCATGTGCGGGTGTGAACCGGCCAGGAACTACGCTACCCAGAGAGCCCAGCGTACGCCTCCACCTCCCTCACTGAGGCGCATGCGCGTTCAGGGCCGGCCCACCGCGCCCGCAGTCGCGCGACCCCCCCAGGGCGGCTACAGGGGAAGTGCTGGAACGGCAGGCGCGGCCGGCACGTGCGCGCGCGTGCACGCGTGGCCCCTCTCCTGCCGCGTGGCCGCCGCCGCCGCCATGATCGGTGAGTGAGCGCGTCAGTGAGCGGGGCGAGCCCGGATGCGGATCCGCCCTTTCCTCCCCGCCCCTTGCCTTCCGCCCTCCGCGCTGCTGCTGCCGCGGCCGCTGCTGTTGTCGCCTCTGCTGTCGCGTCTGCTGCCCTGGGGGCGGCGGGGGCTGGCCCGGGTCTCCTCGCTTCCCCTCGGTCCCCGCCCGTCTCCCCCGGTGCCTCGGCAGGACGGGGGCGGGCTCGGACCCCGCGGCGGGGGCGAGCTGGGGCTGCCCTCGGTCTGCGCCCGCTGGTTAAACCGCGTCGGGGCCCTGCAGGACACGCGGGGGCCAGAGTGCTGGGAGGGGTCACTGCCCTCCTGTTTTACCCCCGCCGGAGAGGGGTAAAAAGTCTGGCCAGGCCTTGTGACTGAGGTCATTTTTAAATCGCTTTTTATTCTTTCTGAGTATATCGATTGTAAATGCTTCTTGGCAAAGTTTGTGCGATCAGCGAACTTTTTTTTTGGCCTTGTCAGCATATATACGTGTTATTAGTCTGGCGTGGTACCTGGTGGCGACCTGGAAAAGAAGAAACTTCTGACACCTCATGGTGTTGGGTGTGTGACCCTTTGGTCCTTGAGCTGCTTTCTGTACCCATCCAGTGCTGGTGCAAAGCGTGACTCAGTTGTATCAGCAGTGGATTTTCATCTCTTCCTTGAAAGATTAATCCATACCTGGGGAGTTCAAAATTACAGGATTCGTTTTGTAGCCTTCCTATTTATTACACATTTCATCTTGCTTTGACTTTCTCAGTTTTGAGAATTATTTAAAGTAAGACCTATAAAATGTGGTGGATGCACATGCATTTTAGCAACTCTTCGCTCTCCTCAGGCTTGCTGTTTCATCATCAATATTGATGTCATAGTTGCTGTCTACTTAAGATCTGATCAAGTTGAAAACCGTGCATTTTGTTGTGAAAATATTTATTGTTTTTAAATTGAACATCTCAAAAGTTTCCAAGAATGCTGTGGGTCTTCCAGGCATTCATTTTTTTCTTAGCAGTATATGATTGCAGGTATCTTTCACCTTTGCTAAAGCTAAAAAGAAGATTATAAACAGTTGTCCAGTATTTTCACTCTGTATTCATATTAATGCAAATGATCTTTTCCTAGTCGTGGAATTTTTCTTACAGGACTTTGTCATTTGAGCTACTTTTTTCTTATGTAGTAGAGAACATTTTAAATTGAAGGCTTGCCTTAAGCAAAGCACAAGCAAAGCACAGAGGGTCAGGTATTCCAGTGTTTTTATTTTGCAATGTCATCTGCTGATCTGATGTATTGCTGTAGTATATAAAATACATGTGTTTGCAGAACTGCAGTGTGTGTTTGTTTCTGAATGCTTCAGAAAAGTAAATTGAGTGTACCTAAGGGACTGCCCGTGTGGTTACAGAGCTGATGCCTCTAGCTTCACACTGAAATCTAAATATTTACTTACTGCTCATGAATATAAATGTTATATGACTGAGGAATGATAATTTTATTTTCTGTGGCAGACAGAAACGTTTGTGAATATTGATTATGAAATGTACAGACCAATTAGTTGCAAATTTAAAAACGCAGCTTTACATGAGTTGGAATCTGCCCTGGTTTAACCCCAGCTGGCAGCTAAGTACCACACAGCCTCTGGCTCAGCCCCTCCTCCCCTGCCTAGCAGCAGGGTGGGGAGGAGAATTGCAGGCAAAATAAAAACAGTTTAATAATTGAAACAGAGTAATAAAAAGACTGATGATGCTACTGATGATGATAATAGTAATGAAAAGGAGAGAGAGGAATAAAACCCAAGAGAAACAAGGGGTACAGAACAAAATTGCTCACTGGCCACTGACCAGTGCCCAGCCCATCCTCTGGACCAACTCCCACCAGTTTATCTACTGGGCATGATCTGATCTGTGGTGTGGAATATCCCTGTGGCCAGTTTGAGTCATCTGTCTCCTGGCCACACTCTCCCAGTTTCTTATGTACCTCCTTACTGACAGAGCATGGAAAACTGAAAAGTCCTTGATTTGGGCTAAGCACTATTTAGCAAAAACTGAAACATCAATGTGTTACCAACATTATTCTCATAGTAAATTCGAGATGCAGCATTGTAAATCATGACAACCTCCCCCACCCCCCAGAAATAAAAGAATTTTCTTCAAAGTATGTGACGTGGAGACCTAGTCCAATATCCTGCTTTGAGAACTTCTGAAACTCTCCTCTAAACATTTGCGAGCTGGGAATGACAGCAAAAATTGGGGGCAGGAGGACAAAGGTGAGATAATCATCTTCCCATTTTTTAACCAGAGTATTCAAAATAATTTTCCTATGAAACACATGGTATATTTTCCAAAATGTTTCACGGTTTCATATCTCTAGAAATGTCTTACGTCCTCATAAGTTAATGCCATAATATACTTGTACACATGATAATTCCTTTAATTGATTTTTTTTATTTTCTGTCTTCTTTTTTCTGTTCATTTCTCACAGACCAGGTCATATAGACTTGTGCACATTCAGGTTCCTTAAATAGTAATTTGAATCTGGACTGAGCTAGTTAAGTGACATAGCTTGTCATAGCTCTATTTACTTAGGGGCTTGGTAGATTTGGGGAGTTGTTCAAGGTGGGTTTTTCAAGTTTATTCTTTATTTTATTTATTTGCTTACCATTGGATCAGCTGAAAACTGGTGTTAGTGGAATGGAAGTGACAACCTGCAGTTGGATTGGCTGATCTATTTCTTAGTCAACAGCCCTGGCAATAATGTCACATTCCTGAACACCTGTTCTGAGGAGAAAAATAAAACAATAAAACTGATTTTGAAGTAAGATACTGGGACAGAATTTTTCAGAAAATATCTATCAAAGAGCAAAAAACCTGGGAGAAGACCCTAAGATGTTTTAAAAATGTAGAAGATGGGCTCTATATAGTTAACAGTGGCAGTTCAACATTTCTGTGGTGAATGAGAGATGAAGGTGGTAGTAGCGACAGGTTACGAAGGGCTTTGACAGTGAAATATGATTCATCCAGCAGTAATCAAGTTAAGGGAGAACGGGAGCCTGGGTGAAAGTTTTAGCTATCTGAATGACCGATCACTCCTCTGTGTTGCACCCTTTTTCAGTGTGTTGGTAATCTACTTTCTGCATGAATATTTCTCATTGGTATGAAAATAACCTTGAGGAAGCAAAATAAGAACAAACCCTTCCAGAATTTCTCTGAATATGTTTATGTACATGGTACTATTATAATCATGGTACTAATACAGCAACCAAAGGAAAAATAGTTTAGAAGTTTTCTACTTAGATATTTTGATCCCATACTGCAATTTTGGGTTTTTTTCCTTCTGTTGGCATTTTGGTGTTCTAATGCTATGGATAGTTGGACTACAATACTGGAGTTGTAGCTCAAGTTGTAGTTCACGAGCATGTGGAATAATCTGGCTGATAGTTAGTTTGATTACACAAAACCTAAACCTCAGAATATCAAAGGCTACTTGCATTTCAAATACATGACCTGTTTTGCTCAGTTTGTTTTGAGCCTTTTTCCCTTCTCCTAGCATCACTGTATTGGACTGCATGTACAGAATTGCATCATGAAGCACTTTGTGTTTTACTGGAATTATAGTTTAATGATTGTTTTCCTACAAAATACTTTGTTATTACTCTGTCAGCAAGGTGTTATAAAGTTAGTATAATTTGAAGTAGGATATCTTCAAAAGACACCTGAGTTTTGCTAGATATACGTAAACATTCTGGATTTTGTTGTTTCGATTAAGGGAGATGAGAAGAATTTTTGCTTGGATTTCTTTTTGAAAGACAAGTAGTAAAGGGGAGGAAAAGTGGGGTGTGTCTTTTTGCTTGTTTGGTATTTTTGGTTGACTTTTTTTTTAAATGATGGCAAAATAACAGTATTATCAAGACACTGGAGACTAACTAAGCAGGGGCTAAGGGTATTCTGATGCAATATTTTGAATTTTTCAGATAGGGCCCTACAGAAAATTTGTCTTTAAATTTCTTTAAATTATTGCCCATGCTTACTTGCATGTAATGTGTAAATAGGGTATCCATTGTCCAATGCTTTGGTCCAGCCTATCTGTGCGATGATAATAAAGTTAAGAGTTTCAAATTACACTCATTTTGAGAAACAACTAGGAAAGGACCTTTGATAACAAAATATGGAAATTGAAAAAAAATTATTTGGAAAGTGTATCAGCAAATGCTACTGCTTAAGAGTCCTTGCTAAAGTAAAGGATGTCTTTTGTAGGGTATGTTTAAAGCTAAAGACATTATTTTATCCTGTTGTGGCAACATTGCCTCTAGAGGTAGAGTAGTTTTCTTATTTGGAAACACATGTATCCCCATTTACTGAAATAAGTTAGTTGGGCTACCACACCCTGTATCATGGAACTCTCAGTTGTATAAATGGTCAGGCCACAGAAACAAACCATACCAAGGATGGTGCAGGTTTTCCAAGTTGCTATATTTAGGAGAAGCCCAAGGGAGAATAAAACCATTAGTGGGAAATTTGTTACTTTGCCAGGCAGTTTTATGTAAAATAGATAAGTTAATTCTTTTCAATCAATTCTTATTGTTACTATGTACTGTATATAAGTATTGTTGGATTGAAAACCAACTTCTAACACAGAATGCAGCCAGTGATGTATGAAGTTCTCCATTAAAAGAAGGAAAAAAGGTAATGTAAGAAATAGGCAGCTATATAGCCAGAATTCACAGAAAGCCACTATAATCTATCTCCATTTTGGAGATAATTCATTGGCAAGCTTTAGTAATATAATTGTCAGTTATTTCACAACCCGATTTCTTCCTTCTGAACTACAGTTTGGGTGGGGCATCTTGCAAATGTTTGTGCTTTATGAGGGCTTCTAATCATTAAGTAACTAAATTTTAATATGTTCTTTAAAATCTATAATATTCTTACAATTTTTCAGTTTCCAAACATTGTAGTTCAGGCCTCTCCCAGTCCTATATTTTGATCAGTGCTAAAGGAGTGGAACGATGGATTGCCTTACAAAATAAGGATAAAAATCCGTCAGGTTTATCTGATGTAGAAAAATGCATTGGTACCATTTTGCCTGTTTTATTCTTGAGCCTGGACAAGATGGAGAAATAATTATTGTGCACTTTTTGAAGCAGACTGAAACCTGCCTGATTGTACTAAACTGGCTTTTAAGCTGTAGCTCTTGTGTTGCATCATTTTTCTTAATCAGCATGTTCATGTCTATATTAGTATTGTTAAAGCTTGACCCAGGAGAAATTGTAGCATTGAAGTTGTTTTTTGAGCCATATGGAAATAACCGAGATATTTGCCATGATATTACAAATTCTCTTAAGATGACAAGAGACAAAGAATCATTTAAGTTCTCCAGCTATCACTCAGATATTAAAGCTGATGATAGCAAACTTAAGGGTAGAAATTAATGAAGAATTAATCATGAAACTGCCTTTTATTTCATGCCCTTGAGCAATTTGTACAGTGGTAGCTGGTATTTGTGCTGGTAAACATGCATCTTTTCTTGAACAAGCAGTCTTATTAATTATTTCTCATGAATTCAGACCAAAGGTTGCATAAATAACTTGTCACAGTTATGATGCATTGGGTACACATGGTAGCTTTATGTGGTGTCCTTTTTACAGTGGCTACATGCCTATAATGCATAAGCCACAAAATCATCAGCAATTACTTCTCCGTATATCACAATGCCTTCCAAAAGAATGGCATCATAAATTATGTGCTTCAGAGAAATTAACTCTGCTAACTGCTTTCCTGGTTTTTTATTTCTAACTTTTTTTTTTTTTTTTAATGGCAGAAGTTCACTCATGGACTTCAGAACTATTTGAGGCTGTCTGCAGAATATAACACCTCTATTCATGCTAACAATTTCAATGATGGAAACTTAAAAAATCTGACTCTAAAACTATTCAAAATCTTTCATGCCCTCTGATGATCTCTGAATTCATAATATTATGTGTCAGTATTTTCTTCTCCATTTACCTTTGAAATAGGGAAAGCAATGACAATGATACACTCATATCTAAAAAGTATGATGGGTCATTGCCCATTAAACATGTCCAAAATAAATTGTCTAGATCCTGCAGTTTTTACCATACCTCTTGGTTGTGTTCCTGTTCTGATTGTTGAGGAAGTCTTGATTTTCTGTCCTTGGCTGGTTTGAGCTAAGTTGAAGTTATGAAAGGAAGGTGGTTACCAGATGAACGTTTCAACAAATGCCTCATATATGTCTTCCCTTTTTAACCCTGATTTTGGAAATTGTGTGTTTGTTTTCTGAATATGTCAAAAGTTCTTTTGTTATACATTATTTGTCCCTATAGCATAGATCTGTTGGTAAGAAAACAAGAAAAATATTGTTTGTGCTTTGTTTTATTCCATGGGTTTTATTCTTCTTTCAACGTTCCCTTATGATTTGTGGACACAATTTGTTTTTACCTCAATGCTCTAAGCCTACACCCCTCAGCCAAGAAAAGAAAAAAGAAAAGTATTAAGAAGTTGATTTATTGTTTAAGAATTTCTGAAGCTGATGAAGATGAATGAAGATCCTAATTGAGGAAAGAGCTTGTGGCAGTTTAAAGGACAGCAAGGTTATAGTGTATTAATAAGTAGAAAATGAAAGTACAGCTTTTAGAGAGCAGTTGCAATCAAAAGCTGTTGGTTGTGCTGTTTTTTGTGAAGGTGGTATGAACAATATTTGTTGCCACAAGAGTTGGACGTCCTCCTTTGCTTTAGTTTATGTGCTGAGAGTGGGATTTTGTGTATTATGTAAAAGTAGACTTGGGCACTAAGCTTGCTGTTGATGACATAGAAGGGCACTGAAGCAAATTCATTTGTATTTGTAAATTGTTTGTGATGTGTAAAAACCACAAGCAAAAAAAAACCAAAGTTGTCTTTCCGTAACAAAAATGTTCTTGCTTTGTTCACCACTGTTGTGATGATCAGTGTGAGTATTGTTTTGTTAAAAGTAAAACTTTTCTATATTATGATGTAGTTTCCCTACTTCCTTTTATTTGTTTGGTGGGGTTTTTTTGTTTGGTTGGTTTTGGGTTTTTTTGTTTTGTATTGTTTCAGTTTTTTCAGTGTCTTCCTGTCTGTGCTACTGTTTTCTATATCTTTTGTGTAGCATTTCTAAATGTCTTGCTCTTAGTTCATTTGATTCCTTTTTTTTTTTTTAAATTAAATTTGGCCAATAGAACTGTCTTGTGTCAGATCTAATACTTCAGATTTAATAACTTTCAGTGTATAAAGCTAAGCATATTTAGCTAAATTCACAAGAATAAGAATCACAAAAAACTGAGATGTCTGCCTGGGCTTTTTTAGCTCCATTGTGTGGGCTATTTCTCTAAGACATCCTTTCTGTCAGAAGAAACATTTACACCCTCAAAGTTCAAGGAATAGTGTTCATCTGCTTTTTGTCATAATAATTTTACATGTGTATTTTCATTTTTTAAAATGTGCAAATCCAGTAGTGTTTTGGTAATGTGCTTTGATGTCATGGAAAAATTATTTTCCATTTTCTTCATTGGTATTAAACTAAAGGACTGTTCATGATGGAAATAAAAGTGGTTCATATTGGACATCATATTACATCTCTGGCATATGGTTCTGCTTTTTTTTTTTTTTTTTTTTTTTTTNATGTTTTTGTTTTTTTTTTTTTTTTTTTTTTTTTTTTTTTTAATGAGCTGAAGTATTTTTGGTACATTTATGTTTACATTTTTTCCCTTTTCTTATACAGTGTCCTCTGTGGAATACTCTCAGTGGAAACATATGTTCAGAACTTCAAAGTAATTACACTATTACTAAAAGCTTCATAATTAGATTACTGAAACTAAATGTTGAAAAAATTTGATTTTCTTTTATCCAGTCATATAAATTTCATTCCAATCTGCTTTCTGGCTGATTGAAGCAACATGGTAGGACAAAGTCAAAGCCTGAGTAGAATTTCTTAAGTCTGGCATAGACCAGTTCCTGAAGAAGAAAAGGGAGCTTAGAGCAGTGTTTAGTCTGAGAGCAAAATTACAAAAAAACCCAAACATATATTTCCATTTTAACAGTAAATTTTTAGCAGTAGGTTCCTCTACTTGGCAAACTGGATTGGGATAATTCAAGCATGAGCTTGTCTCTCTATGATAACTGACCCTATTTCTCAGAAGTAATGGGTCCAGTTTGTGTCTAAGCTACTTTGTTTACAAAATTTTACTAATTGTCTGTTATCTTTCTTTAAGAGTGAATTTGTTGTTGTGATGAAATGGGTGTAGGTTGTGTTGAAAAAAGCTGTTCACTGCCAGGAACAGTTCAGGGCTGCAGTCTAAGATATTGATGCAACAACAACAACAAAAAAAAAACCCCAACAACAAAAAACCTAGTTCTTTCATTTTGCTCTAGCACAGTTTGGGCGCAGTACTTTAAAAATACTTAGATGTACAAGAAGTCGTCAAAAACTGTAATTGTAGAACTATACCTCATCTACCTTCTTTTTTTTTAGCAGCTCATCTGGAAAATATGGGGTCTTTTAAGAACAGGAGGTGTTATCTTAATGATCCTGAACAAAATCACTGTGTCTGTCAGGTCTCACAAGATCCTCGTGTATTGGTCTGTTGACTTGCTTCATATTTTTTCTTCAAGCTGTATGAAGCTACCAGGCTAAGCTTTAAGTTGGTTCTTTTTTACTCACTTTACATAATTTTAGACTATTTTATTCATACTAACTCTGCTATTGTTTGAGATTTGGCTTTAGCCTGGTGTGTGCTTTATGTAAGCAGTTGGTGTTCTGAGGCACACAAATTTGAAACTTGGTTAATGATTAATGTTTTGAATTTTTAAATTTTTGTGATTTGTTTTCATAGTCTACTTTTCATTCTACCTGCCCTTATTATACACAGTAAAATAGCAGATGAAGCTGAAAAATTTCTTTTGCAGTACTTCTAAAAATTTCCATTAAAATTATCTTGTTGGAAGCAAATATCCCATCTGGTTTACTTTTTAACACAGCAAAAGTCTATAGGGATCTGTGTGCTGGAGCCTGGCTGAATGAGACTCTTGGCCCTAAGCAAGATGAGCACAATCTGTTTCCCTTATTTCTAACAAAGGAAAAGGAGAGTTTTTTCATTTGCTTCTTTGTTGCATTATATTTACATTTTATGCCTCCCTTTCTTAGAATAGCTGCTTTCCTGCTGTTATCCATTTTTTTTTTTTTCAGTGTAGGTGAAATGAAATCACATTACAGCCTTATAACAGTACTGAGTGCTGCTCTGAAATAACATTAAAACTCAAAATTTTCAAGTATGGCATGGTGCTTTGGCCACATCAATCTCATAAAACACCTGAAGCTCAGAAGTACTTCTGGAGCTTTTTCTGTTGTCTTATTCCTCAAATAAATACAAGACTTAAGTAACATATACTAAAATCAATCAGAGTCACACAGTTGATCCTAGCACTGCTCCTAAAGTTTACCTGTGCTGTCCAAATTCAGCTTTCTCAGCCCATAACTGTATGTGCCCATTTGTACCTTAGAATTATTGAGTCACATATACTAACACCAGCTGATTTTACTGTGAGTGTTTGTCACTCTGCTTAGGAGTTATGAAGTCACACCTCTGAATTAGGATCAGGATTCAATTTCCTGGTTTTTTTTATAGATATGGAGACAAAAATAATTCCACATTTAAAAATAGGCTTCAGATATTTTAAAATAGTATTTTAAACTATACAGTTATTGTAATATTACATCAAATAAGTGAACATTTGCTGTATTAACATACTGTCCCTTTTGCAGAGATTTTGAATTCTTGGGTAATATCTGGATGGAAAGTCACGTAACTTGAATTAAAGTGAGCATGCAGCTTTGGGACACCGGCTTCTTAAAATTGTGTCACGAACACATCTGTGATTTTTTTTTTCCTTCTCATTTGTGTGGAGTTTTACATTAAAAATGCCAAATAACACTCAAATACTACAAATAATCCTTGTTTGTGGTATCAGTTGTATTTGGTGACAGACTTAAAATGTTTCTCATGTTGTACTCCATTTCTGAAAGCCTGGCATTTCCCTACTTTCATCTGTCAGTGACAACAGTTGCAACATATGTTTTCCATTCATGATTTTTCAATATTAAGAAGTCAGTAGTTCTTTTTAAATGTAAATAAAATTGAAAAAATTAAGCACTCTCAATGGGTAATAGTAGAACTATTGCTGAAATTCTGGTAAGAACCTAAGATGTCCTTGTGTAACACTGCATGCAATGAGTATTTAGTGTCAATTCCTGTTTCATTTCATATGTGTTATTTTAGAACTGTTCATATAATCAGCTTCCTGAAGTAGGAAAGCAGAGAGTGGGCTATAAACCAATTTAGGATACAATTGCAACACATAAAAACATGCGATAGTTGATTTCATGTGAATAAAGCTTTTGAAATTTAATTCAATTCTAGACATGAATTAAAAGAGGCTGCCCTTTGAGGATAAAGGACTGTGCACAGGGAGACTTTTAATTTACTTTGCCAATTGTGCAAAGGGGGCATTCGGATAAAAAAGTCAAAATGTTTGGGTTTCTTGTTCATTTAATCTACATGAAACTGTTGTGCATATCTGCTTGCTGTGTGTTGTTGCTAAAGAATCCGACTGTTAACAGTGATGTTGCAGTCAAATAAGACAATGCTGATGTCTGCAGAAGGAAAGTTTGGATCACTTCTATTGGTTTCCATCTGGATTTAAAAATCAACTATCTTAAAAGAAACAAGTGGCTTTTTGACAAGGCTTCTCTACTGTTTCCTCCATAAGACAGTAATGCAATTCTGTTTGTCCTTGGTGTTTATGTCAGGAAACACAACCTTCCTGGGCTGCTGTGTTACTGAGTAGGGAGCGAGTGAGAGACACCAGGGAATTGTTACTGTGTAGATGATACAGAATCAGTACCCAAAAGCCTGACCTCCTTTGTTTTCCCCGACATTATCAGGACTAATTCATCTAAAGTTTGTCTTTAAAAGTATGTAGATAATGTATCTATGGAATGATGATACAGCCACGAATACAGCCTTCTTCCTTCTATTTTGAAAGTACAGCAGTGAACCACCTGCACTTACAGAGGCCCATGCACCTCTGAGGCTTTGCCCTTTCAAGCTTTTATCAGTGTTGGACACTGACTGCAGATTACAACAAGCCACTCACTAATACCTTATTTCTTAATACCAAAATGTGCTTGGGGGCGGGGACAAAGCAGTTAAAACAGTAACTGCGTTCTCTTGTTACTTTAAAATCTTAAAGATGGATTTTGAATTTTCATACAACTAGCATTTTTTGTGCATAGGGCATTATTTTACTCAGAGAGCAGACTAAGCTTTTGAAGTGGACTTGCTTGCTTTCTACGCCAGAATTAATTAAGTTTGTAAGGATAAAGCTGATTTTTCCATGGTGATTTACTGATGCATCAAAGCTAATTTTGTTCCATTGAGTAAATTACAAAATGAGTGTCTAGTCCCTATCTTAATGTGTTTATATTGAAGGCCATTTTTTCCTGAATCTGTCCATCTAGTTAGCCATGTGCATTGAAATCCAAATGCTACTAATACATGACATAATTCTGTAAGAACCATCTATTATGTGACCCTGAAGAATGAAGTCTTGTGGTCTTTATGTATCCTAGTTGGTGTCAGTAACTGCTTTATCAGTAGGTATTTTTTACTGCAGTTAAAAGTATTCCAATTCCAAATCATAATATTTTTGCATCATAGATATGTTAATGGGATATACTTAGTTTAATCCTTAATTGAAGTAAAATATTCTTCTTAAAATGGTCTATTTCAGAGTAATGAGAGCATAAATAGCTCTTATGCCGTATAGCTAAATGAATGGAAATGTGACACTTCAAATCTGCAGATAAACCAGATTTCATTAGATAGATGGAATTTTGTTGGTTTTACTTATCTATTACCTTAACATGAACTTTTAGGAAGGAATGTGGAATTCCAGATTTAGCCTGGAAATCGTAAGGATTTAAATTCTTTAGGGCTTTTAGAGTCCGTGGTTCATGGGAGGTGGCTCCTCATTTTGATGGTAACACTGTTTAGCTGACTTTCCCTGTTAAGTTATTTCAATGAGAATGATGCCCTAAGAGCGATGCCCCTGTAGTGAACTAGGGAAGTTGCCATGAATTATTAATAAGCCGAGTTGAATATGATTTTATAGCCCCTTAAGGAGTTGGAGTAATGTACTCTGTAAAACCATTCAGTTCACCTGATCTTGACACTGGAAGCATCAAAAACATATTCCTACTTGTTAACACTAAAGCGGGGAAAAGGTGACTTGGGAATGTATAATTTTGTGCATCATTGTTTAGCCCTCAATTATTTTTAAAAACCACTAATGTCTTAATTCCAACTAAAAAAAGTAAGCGCATGAAGAACTGTAGAATTGGTGAAATGCACAAAATTTGTTGCCATTTTAAAGACCTCAGAATGAATTTTTATTAAAGTCATTTTATTAAAGTAATTTTGAAATGACTTTAATAAAATGAGCTTTTTCTTACCTTTATTAATATTTGGCAATATTTCCATATTTTTCAATTTTTTTAAATGATTTGTCACTTAAGTGTTTAACTTAAAAGCATAATGATCTTTTATATCCAACTTTAATTTGGCTGGTCATCAAAAAGTGTAATTAAAGAGTTTTTCTGTTCAGCACTATCAACCACTTAGTGCATGCTGCCTCACCTGCAGTAGAGTGAGGGCCGTAACAATCTTAGCAGTGCAAGTTTGTACAAAATATGTTTAGTTTTCTGATAAGATACTGAATGTTTCACGTTGCATGCATTAGTTAATGTAATTTATAATGGCTCTTGACTGTAAACTATTCTTACATAAATGTCATGAATCAAATTTTGATTTTACTGCAGCAAAAACTTATACTTCTTCTTAAGCTACTTAAATTTTGATAATATGGTGTAGTTTTTGCATCTATTAGAAACAGGTACATTTCTTACAGAGTGAGCATTTTATAATATATTTAGCCTTGCTGGGATTCGTATTCTGTCTGTTTTTACAGTATATTGCAGCTTCTAGGTGTCAAAAGCTACTTTCAATTTTTTCACATTACATTCACAAATGTAAATTTGTACATTTACAAATGCACTGAAACTTCTAACACATAAATCAACAATATTTCAAACAGGAAAACGCTCATTTAAGAAAAAACATTGCCCTGTATTAGTGGAGTATCTTAGTGTTTCCCTTTTGGGCACTTTTTAGGATTTTCTTTTCATTGTACTAAAATTTTCTTTCAGTAAAGATACATGAACTTTCAGGTATGTGAACTATTTCTATACAACTCCACTTTCGTATTCTTAACATGTGCATTTGCTTTTTTCACAAGTTGCTGTTTGATTTAGTTTGAGTTGTTTCTTAGGTTTCGTATATTTCCCAGTTACAACAGAAAACTGTGTTACTTAAGCTTCAACTGTTTAGATTCTTTTGAAGTTCAGACTCTAAGATTTCAGTTAGAACATTAAAAATTGTTTTGTAGGTAATATGTTACACTGAAATGCAGTAGTTGTGAAGCTGGCACATATTCATCTCTGTTGCCCAGATTCTAAGTAGGCAGGGAGCTTCTGGCCAAAGATGAGCTCAGAGATAGGCTGGAATAGCTCAACACCCCTGCCTTTGTTAAGGGACTAATCTTAAAAATCTTTGTCTGCCATGATGGCAGGAGAGATGGAATTGTCCAGCTGGAGAATGCTTTGGATTGTGAATTTTGTTTCCTTCTTCAATAACTTTTATTTTAAGACTAGTTCTTTATTTTGTCATGGCTCTTTTCATTATGTGGTTTCCTTTGAGTTCAGGATGGCAGATTTCTTTTGTGTCATGTGTTTCATAGTCAATAAATTTGAGAAGAACTGCAAAATTAGGTATGTTTGTTTCTTTATGCCAACACACTGAAGAATAACTTAGGACTATTAAATTGTGCTAACACGTTGATGTACCTGCATGCTTTTCTTGAGTAGTTGTATTGATTTCAGTGAGGGGAAGTGCTGGACTATACAAATAGAAACTGCTTTCAGATTTTCAAAGAGGTAAAAAATGCTGAAACTTCTTAGTTGCTGTTACATTTGGTATAAGAGTATATTAGAAGCAAAGAGCACATTAAAATTAGGCATTGGTTTTTATAGGCTAATGTTGTTTTAATTGAGTAAGTTTGTAAAATAGCAGTGTTTAAAGGCAAACTTTAATTTCACTTTATTTTTAAGAAAAAAGCACTGTTCATATCAAATCAGATTTCTGCTAAAAAAAGTTTCTAAAACACGTGTTGTTGCAAGGAAAGAATATAAATACATGTGTGCTTTGGACAGTCATGTTCACATTCTGGAAAGTGAATTAGATTGTACCTTTGTCTTGTTGCTGAAACAAATCTGTTACAGCCTCAGAGAAAGGTTCGAGAGGAATCAAGACAGTGAGGTCAAAGAAATTCGTGTACTTCAGCAAATAAAATCAGTCTGGGTTAGCCTTCATAATATATTGGTTAAATATACCCTGCTTATTTGAAACAGAATCTATTAATAGATTAGAATTTATTTATTTAGAATTGATTGGAGCATCTTCACACACTGATGAGGGTAAATCTGGAACATTAAATTGAATGTGCAGTGCAAAATATAGAAGTGAATATAAGCTGCAGAACATGGTACAACCAATGACACTTTTTCTTAAGCATGGTGCACGTAGGTAAACATCTTTAGTTAGATTTCCTTATTTATGTTTAAGAATGTAAATGAGTTCATTACTAACCTCTTTGATGAAGTCTGTATCACTTAAACAGTTAGCTGCTTTTGCATAGGTAAGTATGTATGACAGCAAATAAGGGAAGCAAAAGCTATTTTTGAAAACATGGATTTATTAATATTTGTTTATTCTACGATAATTTCAGGATAGACTTAGATAAATTTTAGTTTGTTTCTGCAGAGCTTCTGTCTCATTCAGTTTACATTCATTTTGCCACTGTAATTTCTCCTTATAAAGTGTCTCAGACTGTGCCTACTTTGTTGTGTCCTGTTGAAATCTGATTTCAAATCAGTGTATATGGTCTTGTCTTTGATGATAAACACCATGGTGCTGGCTTTATTTTCTTTTAATATTGTGTTATTGGAATATTTCTTTCTGCATATTTAAAGCCCAATAAAGAGAAAAGGAATTGAGTCAAGGTCGTTCAATAGGAAACAACAGGCAATCTAAATAATGAACTGTCCTACACAGCTTGCTTACAATATGCAGTCTGCTTGTACTCAGCCATAAGCCACAAAACTACATCTGTCCTGTAAGCATCATTTTAGTGTCATGCAAAGTGAGGCATAAGTAGCTGGATTTGATACATTTTTCTCTTTTTAAACTTGAAAAATAAAAAATAATCCCCCTACTGTAAGAATTCTGGTTGCCAACTCTTATTCTGTTACTGGAATAGTTATGGAGCTGTGTGTCAAACTTCAGGAGAAAAGTAGTTTTGAACTATCAGAAGTGTATAATGAAGTCTGAAGTATTGTTCAGATGGATATACACCAACAGTGTTAAAAGTACAAACAGAGAATTTTGGTTTCTCTGTATGCATTGCACCTTGCTGAGGGGACCTCAGTTGGTGAGTCTTGGGTTTGAAGCATTAGCCTTCAAACTAATGTTTGCCCAAACTTATAAGTTATGCTAGTTAACATACTCCAGGATTATAAAAAGCTAGAGCTTTTAGAATGTATTGCATTTTTAGAAATATCATTGAGTGCTCAAATTTGTGATAAAATGCTACCTTCTCTTGATAATTTTATCTTGTATTTTCAGGCTTCCCAATTATGTGATTTGTTCTCGTGCACCTCTGTTCTGGTAAGCTCACATTTGGAGGCAAATTCACGTACCAAGATTTTAAGAAAAAGGATGGGAAAGCCTGGAAGCATGCATGCTGTCCTATCCAGTCAACTTCACTTTTTAATGAAAGTGCAAAGTAATGTCTTCTGAAAATTTTTGTGTTTAGATTGCAAATATTTGGTGTAAACTGATAAGCAGTCAAAACTAGTTATCTAAGAGATGCAATCTAGTTAACTATTTCTATTTACATTCTAAAGATAAATGGCCACATTAGCAATAACCTTATTGGTAGTATTGGCAAAGTAGTGATTAAAATGGTTCTCTTTCTTAATTCTTAGTTTGTTTGGGTAGCTCTTAGTAGTTGGAGCAATTTGCAGAGATTTCGTTAGAAAGGAAGAGCTTAATCCACTGCAAACTTAGTAAATATTCTTGTTAACTCTAGTTCCTTATAAAAAGAAGGCTGTAAATGTTAGGCTAGGGCTCACCTGCCTTATGATGACAGAAATTCCTGCCTGAATACAAGTGAAATCAGAACACTTATGTCAGCAAAGGTCCTGAGTTACCCTTTTTCCAAGCATTTTGGAGAGAGAACGATAGTTAATTTTTAGAAATACACACACACGTGTGTGTGAGTGTATCTATCTATATATCACAAAACATGCTGAGTTGGATGCGATCATCAGGTACAACTCCCAGCCCTGCACAGCACCATCCCCAAGAGTCACACCGTTTGCCCAAGACCTTTGTCCAAATGCTTCTTGAACGGTCAGGTTTGGTGCTGTGACCACTTCCCTGGGGAGCCTGATCCAGTGCCCAACCACTCTCTGGGTGAAGAACCTCCCCTAACACAACTTCAGGCCATTCCCTCGGGTCCTGTCACTGGTCACCACAGAGCAAAGATCAGGCCTGCCCCTCCATTTCTCCTCCTGAGGAAGCTGTAACTGCAGTGAGGTCTCCCCTCAGTCTCCTCCAGGCTGAACAGACCAAGTGACCTCAGTTGCTCCTCATACAGCTGCTCCTCAAGGCCCTTCACCATCCTTGTTGATGTGCTCTGGACGTTCTCTGAGAGCTTTTTACATTGTGTCACCCAAAACTGCCCCCAGCACTTGAGGTGAGGCTGCCCCAGAGCAGAGTGGGACAATCCCCTCCCTTGCCTGGCTGGCCATGCTGTGCCTGATGCTCCCCAGGACAGGGTTGGTCCTCCTGGCTGCCAGGGCACTGCTGACTCAAGTTCAACTTGCCATCAGGCTGGACCCACAGGTCCCTTTCTGTGGCTCTGCTCTCCAGCATCTCATTCCCCAGCCCGTCCATACATCCAATTTTGTCCCATCCCAGGTACTGAATCCGGCCCTTTCCCTTGTTGAACTTCATACAGTTGGTGATTGCCCAGCTCTCTGACTTGTCGAGGTCTCTCTGCAGGGCCTCCCTGTCTTCAAGGGACTTAACGGCTCCTCCCAGTTTTGTATCCTCTGTGAACTTGCTCTGTGTCCCTTCCAATCCTGTGTCCAAGTCATTTATGAAGATGTTGAAGAGCACAGGGCCAAGAATGGAGCCCTGTGGAACACCCCTAGTGACAGTTCCCCAGTCTGATGTCTCCCCATTCACTGTAACCCTTTGTGCCTAACTCGTGAGCCAGTTGCTCACCCATTCCATGACATGTTTATCCAGCTGTGTGCTGGACAATTCGTCCAGAAAGATCCTGTGAGCGACAATATCAAAAGCTTTACTGAGATAAGAAACAATACATCTACTGGATTCCCCCCGATCAGCTAAGTGTGATGATAAAAGGAAATCAGGTTTGATAAGCAGAACTTTCCTCTCTTGAAGCTGTGCTGGCTATAACCAATGACTGCTTTGTCCTCCAGATGTTTTTCAATACCTTCAGTATCTATAACTTTACCAGGCACTGAAGTGAGATTGAAAGACCTGTAGTTAACAGTTTATAACACATGATGGCTAATGTATTGCTATCACCGTGATATTAGCAAAATTTTTAAACATTTCTCCAGCTTTTAACTCAAAGTTAGTTTCTGCATGTTAACTTAAATTTTTTTTTCAATAAGTCAACAGAATGTCTGATTTCATTTAGCAGTGTCAGTAGTTGATGTATTAGGGTGACTGAGCATTCATGTTAGTTGATTTGGTCTGCAACTCAGTTTTCAGTTTCACAATATAGCTAACTTGTTCAAATGGGTAAAAAAAATAAAAAACCCGCTAAAACATCTCTTCCAGCACCTTGCCAGTACTCTCACTTGTCTCATTCAGTGGTGAGCTGATTCAGGTGTTCATATTTTCCCTTTTGTTCTAGTTGTGGTGAGTTTTAGCTCCTTGAACTGGGCAATGTGTTCCAGTGCCTCACTGCTCATGTAGTGAAGGATTTCTCCCTAAGGCCTAATCTAACTCTGCCCTTTTTCAGTTTAAAGCTCTTTCTCCTTGACCTGTCACTACACCCCCTTGTAAAAAGTGACCCTCCATCTCTCTTGTAGGCCCCCTTTAGATAATGGAAGGTGCTGTAAAGTCTCCCTGGAGCCTTCTGTCTTCCAGTCTGAACATTCCCAACTCTCTCTGCCTTAAGGGTGCTCCTTAATCCCTTCATGGCCCCTTAAGCATCCTCATGGCTCTCTTTTGGACTTGCTCCAGCAGGTCCCATTCTTCCAATGCTGGAAACCCCAGAAACTGGATGCAGTACTCCAGGAGGGATCTCATCAGAGTGGAGTAGATGGGGAGAATCACCTCCCTTGACTGGCTGGCCACTCTGCTTCTGGGGCAAGCTAGGAGTTGTTCCTTTAAACACAATAGAATCCTGTATCACTTTTCAGAGCTTTTCTGGGAGATGCTTCAAAGGCACTGAAGAATTTCTGGAATTATTTAAGCCTGTTTCAGAAATTTCTATTTTGTGTTCCCAGTACTAGGTGTAGTTAACACTGGATTTACAGACACCTGCCGAGAATTGCAAATGAAAAATGAATAAATAGTAAATTAAATTAAATGCTCTTCTTGGGAGATATAAATGGAACAGTAGAGAAGCACTCCCGATTTTTGCTGTTGCTTTATTGAGTAATATGCTGTTTAGCTCTTGTAAAATTAAAGATAAAAATACCTTTTTAACCTGTAAGGTTTTTTGGTTTTTTTTTTTTTAATAAGGGGCTAGTAAGAGTCTGCATAGGATTGAATGGGTATTCAGCCATGCAGCAGTCTGACTTCAGATACTGATGTGGTTATTAAATATTCATTTAAAAGTTCTATAGTTTTTAATGAAATAATTGAATATTAATCTGCTGTTGAGGCAGTCTTTGCTCTGTCCTAAATTTGGTTCTTACAATGGTAGATTTTCCATTCATTTTGGCTGTGGCTTATAGTAGAAGGAATTCATTAAATCTTTGTAGCCTTCTTCCCTTTTCATTCAGTTTATGACTCAATATAAAATTCAGTTTATTTTGTTGCTTTTCTTTGACATTAGTGGCTATTGGGTTTTCTTCATTTTGCACCTGATTTCTAAAATAATTAATACATTAATCTTCTAACGTTTTACCAGAGTTTCTTGTAACATTGCTCAGAATGCCTTTGATTAGACAAGTGTTTATATCTTGTGTAAATAAACAATCTTAGTATCTCCTCATTTCTTCTCACGTGGTCATGTAAAATCCATGCAGATTTTTCTTTCTCCTAAGATATTAACCTAAAATATTTTGGAATTTTCCATTTTCTTTACTAATTTTTCCCTATTGAAAGAAATTATAATTCTGCCCTAGCTTGTAACGAGAGTTATTACAAGACCCATTAAATACACATATTTGTATTGTGCTTTTAAGTTTTGGCATTTTATCATTTTATAGTGGGAAATTACTTCATGGAATTACTGCCCAGGTTGAAAACTGGAATAGAAGTTCAATTTTTTTCTGTTAAGCTCCACTTCCTTCTTTGCATTCAGCCCATGCCCTGTCTTTGTGCTCATTGATATAAACAGCCACAAAAGAAAGGGTGGACTGCTTTAAATCAGGATGTGATGCCTGTATAGGCTAGTGATGCATCCTGAACTTATTATATACAAACCCACAACAATCAGTATTTCTAAGAAGCAACAGAATAGGTGGTGATGGAGAGAATTTCTATGTCCTGTGGGCTTTACACACATGCAGCAACAAAGACAATTTAATATGCAAAGATACAAGCATATTTAAATAATGCTTCTTGGAAAGACGAGAGTCCATTGTACATACATACACAGGGTCACTAGAAGTTAAGTGAGCATATCTTCATATCATGTGTTTGAAATTTTGTAAGGTCCCTGTGACAATGATGTACCTCATGCTGTGAGCAGTTAAAAGAAACTAGTTGTCTTATAATGAGATGGGAATTGATTCCTTAATATTGGTTACAAATTATGATGATTTTTGAAACCTCTGTCAATATTCTGGTTCGCTTTGAATATTCTGACATATGTTCAGTAGCATTGTAAGGAATGTGAATTTTAAAGCCTCCAATTATCAAGAAATTAATTTAGGAATGATGCAAACGTTTCAACTTTTTCCTCTAGAATTTCCCTTTTATTGCATGAGAAAACATCATTCGAATATTCCTTTTTCAGTTTGCAGTTTCTTTTATTTTTTCTTTTTCCCGTTTAATAAAATTAATGTGGTTGAAACTGAAGTAAGACAGGTGCCAAACCTTGTTCTTAATTCCAGCTCAGCAGCCTGGGTGGTTGGAGTACAGGAACTTGACCCCTTTTTGTTGCTGTCTTGTGTGTTTCTCCCTTGTGAAAACCAATACAATCTGCAAAGCCAGCATAGATAAAGAGCCCTGGAGGGTTGTGGTATAGTAGCAAGAGTGTTTTGTGACCATGTTCTGAAGGCAGACCGCAGGTGACGGTATTATTTACTTTTGTTGCTTGGGGTCCAAAGAGAGAATAAATTGCTATTGATTTTTGAGACATTACAGTGAGGTGTCTGAATGCCTGCAGAATCGCTGGGTGGTAGGACAGTCAGAGTCTGCATGGAGACTGCTTTGGAAATCCTTTTTCCCCCCATTGTGTTGGTTTGGTTTTCTCTTAATTTTCAGAACCAGCTGCTAGAAAATTTTGTTGCTTATTACAAATATATTTTGTCTCTCCAAAGAATAGAATTCAACAGCCATTTTATAACAATTTGAAATAGATGAATGGAGTTTGGAATACAGCCATCTGTGTACATTACTGTTAAGAAGAGAATGCTGAGCGTTGCATTAAATTAACCACTTCATTAAAGACATCTCTTTCAGAGGTATAACAATTTATAAGAAGAAAATCAGCTGTATGGAAGTGGAAATGATACACAGCTAACAGTTTTCCCCACCCTCTCATCACAAAGCTCGTTGTTGCCGACTATTCACGTTTTATATAATTAGTCTAAAGAAGTACTTTGCCAGTTGGGGGAAAAAGGAACCCGCTTCTTTAATGTTTGTTGCTTGAAGATTTTATAGCAATGCTACATTGTAGTGACACCTGCTGGGAGAGATCTGAAGGAAACAGCTAAAACTATGGCTGCTGCCTGTCAGCTCTTTTCCTTGAGTCCAGAGCGTCTTCCCGGGGTGGCAGTCCGGGATGACGATGATGCACGGTTTGTAGCTTCCCTGGAGGGCATTTGCTGTCACTCCGAGGAGCCTGACTCCCCTGCCACATCCACTGAGCCTCACAAACTCACTCGGGTGTCGTTGTACGTTTGGATCTCCCAGCTGGGCCCTACATGCACAGTACCAAAGAGCTTAGGTGGATGTGTAAGGTAGTGATGGAGGGTATTCAGAATGGTGGATCCCAGGAATTAACCTGCTCCACTAAGGGGGACATAAAACAAGCTATCACTCTACGTTAATTGACCAACATTTGTGTTTTTGCTGTTCTGCAATGATAATTTATGACTGCATTCATACCTATTTGGCTGTTTACCAAGGGAAGAGGAATTTCGTGTGTGAAGAAGCTTTTCAGGACCAGCTTCCAAATATAAATAAAAAGAAGCTTATTGATTCTAAGCTACAGCTCCCTCCCACACAAAAGCCGAATGGAGTGAAATTTCCAAGACATCTACCAATTGTAACTTTCAGTTTTCAAATCATGTGTAGAACTGTGAAACTAGCAAACATTTTTTCACAAAAGCAGTGGAAAGAGCAGTGGGATCGTGTACTTGTTCCTCAGCTTCTGTAGCATCATTTTTGCTTGCGTCTGGTATAGTTCTCTGATTTATAGCTCTTGGTGTATTTGTCTTGAGATTTGCCTCAAAACAAGCTGGTTGAGAAATAGCTATCTGATTTCTGTCCAGGATACTGCCTGTCAGAGACTTCCTGAAGATTTATGTAAAGCAGTCCCCTGAACAAGGGTGCAAGGCTCTGGTCTGTTCTTAAAGCTACAGAACCCTTTTTTGTTTCTTTTCAAATTCTATGCAATAGTTTTTGCATTCAATTAAGAAAGTTCTCAGAAGTTACACCAAAACTCAAAGAATTTCAAAGAGTTCCCCATAATCTCCCCTAAGTGCCCTCTCCTGTCCTTACTCTGAGGGCTCGGTCCTGGTAGAGGATGATGTGTCTGGGTGAAGCTGTATTTCCATTGCTAACAGCAGTGCTAGAATTTTTCTCCTATTTCTAGGTATACATATTATCCATCCATCAAAATTGTGTGAAGTTCAAGATTTAGTTAATTGCCATAGACAAAGAAAATACACTTTCTGGCTTCTGAGCAGTAGAGCTCTGTAAAAGATGAAAGACCCTGAAATTACCTCCCTTTATCTTTCCTAAGGAAGGGCTACTTTTATTTCCCAGACTGACAGACATTAAGCCAGCAGCCTCTCCGTAACAGTGAAGCCATGTCACAATGGGGCTGTGCCAGCAAAGATCAATAACTGCCACTTAGTTGAAGGGTAACAGTCTGTTCCTACCTGAACCAGTAGTTTGCCCATGACAAATAATCCTTGAAGATAATCAGATCACACCACTTGATTTAATTCACTTTCTACAGCAGGAGTATTTGTTCAATGGACCACAAACCCCTCTGGTTTAGCATGATTTCATATATATTTGCTCATTTGTCTTACTCCACACTATTAAATTTTGTTTCTATTTCTTATATCTAAAAGGTCTTGCTGTATAGCAGTACAAATAAGTTTTCCTTTAAAACATTCTCTACTTTAGCTCCCTACAGCAACTCCTAGCCTAGTAAGCACCAGCTACCAGAGAAATAAAACTTAAAGGAAGCCCTCATAGTGTCATTTAATATCATCTGATGAGAGACTGGTGATGGTCTGCTCCATTTCTGCTACTCCTGGCATACTCTTCCATCCAAGAAATCTTTTACAGCTAACTTTCTATGGAAGCTTCTGGGCTGTCTGGTCCTGTGCTTTCTTGAGAGCTAAGAGAAAGTTCAAAAGTGAATTTGTGGGAGCTAGGCCTGCCTGAATTCCTAACACTGATGTTCTCTTGCTGTCTTAGATTTTTCATTGTTGGATAATGAACTTCTAAACTTGTGTAATGGTGCTTGATCTTTACACTTGTGCTTATTTATCTAAGAAATGTTTTACTTTGTAATACTTAACCTGTGGAACAGCACAATGAATTTTATATGTCTTTCATTAAATACAGTGTTATCATTGTTTGGCTGTGCAGATTATTGTCCTTTACAACACAGCACCTGGTATGAAATTAGTTAATGCTGTTAGTCTGCAGAGAAACTATTTTTATGACAAAAATAAAATTACTTTGAAAAAAATGTACTTTAATTGAAAACCCATTTAAGGGGTAAAATTATATTATTGATTATGATCAAAATGTCACAGATGCTGATGAATTCATCAATTTCTGGTTTAGATGTGTTATAAATCTTTTAGTGGAGGCAGGTGAATATGAATGAGGTGAATATTTTTAAATTATGGTGGCACATTACTTTTTATGTATAAGTTTTTTGTTTTTTTCAGTGTACCTGTGAATAGAAACAGCTTTTTAGGAGTTGCACTAGGAAAATAACACACAATTAAATGCTCATTATAAATCAAGCAGAAATCAAATTGCTTTATGCCACAAAAATATGTTTAAAAATCATGACAAATTGTTTCAAAGATTGCTGAAAAATTATTTAGTAGTCACTCTGCTAGAGGAAAAACTGTGTAGTAAACCAGTGTAAACGATTAAGCTTTCAAGTATAGTGAGAAATTATTTTTTATAGTAGAATAAGTTGCAACATCTCTCATTCTAGTTTTCAGATCAAGATTCATAAAGCAGTATTTATTACCTGCATTAATTTGAAGATTATCTATGATGAATCTGTGTTATAGACTAATAGCATTGGTTTTTGTGGCAATGCTAAACTCTTAAGAATGGTAAATACTCAGCAGTAATTGTATTTTCCAAGATGTACAGCCCCTTACTATCCATAGGAAATTCTACATGGAGTAGGTGGGTAATAAATTAGACAAATTTTTGAAGCTATGTTACCTTTTCTTAAGTTCCTGGAATAATTAATCAGGCCCTCTTGCTCAGGACCTGAACACAGCTGATTCACTTAATATCAGTTTCAATTCAAAACACACGTGTGACAGGAACCTTTCACACAGGCTGTGTGGGTGTGAGAGCACAAACTGAGAGCCACAGATACTGTTTGCAACTACGGTTCTCTGCTTGCATAAATGTATCCCAGGCTAGGACAGGGAAGCTGGACATCCTACAGCTGAAGCTGGGATGGTTTGTAGCTGTACCAGATTCATGAGGTGTTAGATAACGGCTTCTTTTAAGTGCCAAGGCTGGTGTAAATTGTAGGCTCTGATACCTGTGTGCACACAGAGACTCAGTCACTGTGATGAGAGTGGAAGAACCCTCGTCCTGGTCCTCTTTACATCTTAGAGCTTTTTCCTGGAAAGAAATTGTGGCTTTCGGGGTGACCATGGTGTGGAAATCAGCAGTCAGGTGAGTGCTCTGATGACTACAGTATTGTATGAAAAAAGTGCTCTTATGTTTGCTCTAACTGAAGTAAAATAAGTATCAGTGTGCTGTTAGCAAAGTTTTGCACAGTCCTTTTTAAGCTGAGCTGTGAGGGCTGTACCTTCTTGAAGAAAGGGTGATGCTCCTTATGGCATGATTTGTGATGGAAGGTACTTGCTTGCAATATTGCTGCTTCTTACTTCTTACCCTTGTGGTGGTCTGCACTCTGTTTTAAATGGTTTACAAGTGTGCTACATAAACTGCACTGCACTCTGATCGTGGTTTTGAGAAAAAGTTGACAATTTTTTCTTTTTTTTTTTAAATTTGCTCCATTCCTCATGTCCTACCCAAAAGACAGTCTGCTGCTGCAGCATGGGGAGAGCAGCAATTCCATAAATATATATATGGGATATAAACCAGAATGTTTGTAGCATGAAGCTACAGACAGTTTTTTATAATGAGGTCCTTTATTTATAACTTGTCTGCTACCCTGAAAATACTAAGCATGCAGTTTTGCTTTCTAGAAAACAGATATTTGGTATACTTGAGTAAATACTAACTGAGGGATATTACAATATTGGTGTGTATAAAAAAGTCCCTGACTGTCCAGAGGATGTGGTATGCATTCTTTAGTGCCAGGATATAGGAAGAAAAAGGGAAATGGAAACCAATAATTTTATTTTCTAATTTTTTTTTTTTTTGGCAAATGGAG